>CARXXK010000002.1:78693464-78763004 GCA_949089665.1 Macrosiphum euphorbiae
CAGTTACGCCACTGTGTACAGTGCAACAGTGCAATATGAAAATCAATTAGAATATTTTTTATATAATTTTTTTTAATTTCTATTTTACTTTTTAATTTATTTTATTATTTTATATATACCTAATACTTAAAATTTAAATGTATACTATTGTCTATCAATATTAAACTCATACATTAAATTTCTCTAACACCCATTATCATACCCATATCTCTAATAAAAAATATTATTTTTAAATTAATTATTTTTTCACTTAATTCAAGTAGATTTTTTGGTAATTTTAGATTATGAGTGGAGCGATTAAAGTATTGATTTTACAATAATGTGTTTTTTTATTTTTAGTGTCGGTGTAGACTGTAGATAGGTACACGATAACTGATAAGTTGTTGAAATAATATGCTTCAATTTTCAACTTTATTATCTTATTCGACGGGAAAGTGAATCTAGAGGTCAAAATTAAAAATCCCAGAAGTTTTTTAAAGGGCCAGGAAAAACAAAAAAATCGGTTTTCGACAAAATCAATTTATGATTTTGGTGTAACTCTAAAACAAATGACTATAGATATATGATATATTCAGTGAATGTATTTATGAATTAGCATTTTATATACACCATACAATTTTCAAAATATTTTGACTCGTTTTGAGCTTTTTACTGACATTATTAATTTAAAATTGTTTAGTTTTTTTTCTATAAATATCAATAAAATGTTATTTGTTGGGTCATAAATAAAAAAATAAAATGAATTAAAAATAAAAATGATAATTTAATACATGGCTCTTAATATAATGTTACAATAGCAGTTGAAAAAATTAAAAATACATAGGGTACAAATTTTTTTATAAATATTTAACGTTCAAAATTTGACAACATTTATCAAATCTAAAATATTTTAAAATGATTTTGTAGTTAAAGATTTATAAAATGTTCAACTTCTATAGCTAAGGATTAAAATTCTAAAACAAGGTTCCTCGTAAATAGGTAAATAAATTACTTTATTCACAATAATTGCATCAAATATATTTAGTAATATTATATTATTATAATATATAGGCTGACTGACCGTCATCGTTTTTAGTATAAATTTAACACCATCTATTACAGATGACCTACTTGACGTAACCTACTGTACAGCAGAGCGACACCCACTTGTCCACCTTTTTAAGTTCATTTTTTTTTAGTTTTTAGGGCATTTTAGCATTTTATTCAGGGTATTTTTGTGTGTTTTTAAGGTTATCAATATCTTAACTCTTACTATCCGTGGATCATTTTTACAATTGTAAATTTTGATAGATTAATTACTAACATTTTAGCTCCCATAATTTCTTAAAAACCCATTATCATGGACCTATTATCTTTCGCACACAAACTGAAATTAAATAAATATTTGTTTGAATTTTGATTTAGATACGTCAACATTTTCAGAAAAATTAATTGAAATTTGAAAGCTAAATAATTTACAACAGAAAATGGTGGTCATTTGAAAAACGAATGTACAGGCACTCCACTATTCCACTAGTAGTACAAAAAATCTTAAGAATTTTAAAATATGATATTTATGCAAGTAATGTATATTTAAAAATTCTAAAAATCAGATTTTGAATTATAATTGAAGAAAAAAGGGGCAAGTAAGCACGCTTGGTGAATCATCCAGCTGTAGATAAAGAGTTTGAACAGTTGCGGATCTATAAGCTTCAGAAAATTGTCTTATAACTTTTATAAAGAAGTTATTTCAAATTTAAATAATGTACATAAATTTGTGTTTTATTTTAGTACCTATACAATATTATAATATATTTGGTAAAAGTTCACTTTAGCTACCCAGCATTTTTTTTTCAAACTTACTTATTTCAACTAGTTAAAAACGATGGTGCAAAAAAAAATGTTGAGATAATTATTATTTGAGAAATTATAGTTTATGATTTTACGTTCAAACCGCGCTCATAACGAATTTTGATTTTGTTTTTTTACGTATTTTAATGATGGTTTGAAATTTTTTTGCACCATTGTTCTTAACTTGTTGAAATAAGTATGTATTTTAAAAATATTTAAATTAGATCTGGGTAGCTAAAATGAATTTATTCTAAATATCAAAGGGATTGGTGGCGGACAGTTATTTTAGCCTAACCAAGTACCTACCTATATAATGCATGCATTATTATTATTGCAATAATACTTTTTAATTTGTTATTATGTCTATTTGAAATCAGTTAGTCCACTTTACTCAATTTCAATTGCTTTATTCGAACGTATTAAAAACTGACCTCCACCAATCCCCTTAAATTATAAATTAATTTTTTTTGTAATATAATATAATGTACCTACTTACAGTTTTATTTTATAGTACGGTTTATAGAAGAACCTCTAATTTTCTTGTATATATATGTTATGTCTCTGGGGAGCTCTATCCCCCCCTTATTACCTCTTAATTACACCCCTGCCCATATAATATATTATTATGTTATGTGTATATTATTATTACAACAGCAAATATTTAATGTGACAGTTATCATGAAGAAGTAATAGTTATTATCCACGCTACTAATTAACATAAAACGAGGTATATTTACTGAAGCTTTAAGTAGGTATTCTAATGTTTCTAAACTTGCCAATACCCATTTATTACAATTATTATTATTAGTCAGAGAGTTAATAACTTGTCCTTACATATTTTGTACAAATATTGATGCGTATATGTTATATATGAATGTAGCCGATTCAACTCGTATCCCAAGTATACTGGCTATAGCCATGGTAGGTACATCAGACCAACGTGAATAATTTATTATTTAAATATTAAAATAACATAAAAGCAAAATACTTAGATGAACAACAATAATAAAAGACCGTAACTAAAATAAAATTATACATAGCATACATACTCTTTTATATCATCTCCATCAATAATGTCGGATACTTTGAATTCATTTTCGATTTGCATAATATTAGTTCCATGTGTACTCTGAAACGTAACAAGCATACTTGTCAATTCAACATAAATTATGATTTTCAGAAAGTATAAATCGAACAATATTATTATTAATATTATAAAAAAAAACACATAGGTACAGATATAAAACGAACAAAAAATTATAATATCGTTCAATACCTGAATTATTTAGAAAAGTATACAATTTGGTAGGCAAATAAAGACATTTGACTGTGGTGTGTCACAATAGTATAATACTGTAACTGATTTTTATCTTTTACGGATAAATCAGAGTATTGGATCGTTTCAGGTCTTTCAAAATATATTAGTTAATTTTAAACAAATTAAAGTTTGTTTACTGAACATACTGAACATAAATAATGTATAATATTATAATTTATATTGTATTTTCAAATTGTCAAAAAAAAATGTATTGATTTTATAGAAATTACGACATTAAAGTTATTACAAAATTAAATTAACAACAGCGGTAAGAATAACGCATTTTTCACATTTATTTTATATAATCAAACACCCGCAGTCAGTCCAGACACATAAAAAAAAATTCAAATATATTCAAAAACGTACATAAAAATTGTTTTAAAAAATATATGAAAAGAAAATGTTAATCATTTAATCGGTATATGGTATACACAAAGTTAGATTATTAAGAAGTCGCATATTATTTTACGGTTTTATTGGAACGTATACGTATAATATGTACCTAGAGGTGTAGGATATATATCTGTGAATTTTGAAACATCTGTTTTTCATTCTATACTCTTTACGAGAATTCTTAATTTATTCACTGATAATAAAGCTATACCATAAAATGTTTAAAAAAATAAAAACCAATCAGATTATGTTTGATTACATACACACGATACAAATCTAGTTCAAAAATCAAAATGCACAAGTTCAGCATACTCATAAATTATAATTTTATAATCCTTGCGAGTCTTATAATAAGTATAAGCAGAGTTTCTTAGATAGGAACAATATATATTATATAGTAATATTAATATTACGAAATATATAATAACAAATAACAATTAATACATGCGAAAATGTTTCATTGAATGGTATTTATCATGTCCTTAATATTATTCGCTGCAGAGGGATAATAAGGGAACACATCAAACTGTTAAATTAAATCAAAACCAGTTGATTCAATAAAGAGCGTCTTTTTTTAAATTATATCATGGGCGGTCGGATTGCGATAATTGGTCGAATTAATTCTACAAGAATATAACGAACGTGGCGTAGCGTGTATATCTCACAACTGTTGAAGATTGTTAACGAATGAAACATTTTAAAATTATTATTATTAAAACTATTCTATTTTATACGCAGTCTTCGGAAACACCGAATGAATACGATGAAAAAATGTAACGTTCTTCGAGCTGAGTTTAAAAACCTTCACAAGAAATTAAATAATATATACCTACATGGTCAACCTAGCATACTCAAGTCTCAAATCAATCTTAATTGTAACCTACAACTATACTATAACTATATAGAAGTGTTTTCGATTATAATTTATTTATATTATAAAGAATCCTGACCAACAGGTAGATTAGTCAGTTATAGTCAGTTTCGGATTACGGAGACTAAATTATCCTACATGGCTACATAATAATTCTGACACATAAATTGGCATATCGTTGATATTATTTTCAACGCACAGTTCATTTTATTATCAATTAATATTAATAATTGCCAAATAATAACAAACACAATTAGCTGTCCGCTAATAGTCATTTCGATTTCTCACTTCCAAACTTGTAAATTCATGTAGAAACATAACTTAATAAATATTTTAATACCAAACATTGTATACGAACCGAACTTATACAACTATTCAAGTTATTATAAACTTATACATTCAAAAAAACCTCGATACATAATATAATCTACATTTAAATATCAATAGGTTCATTTTAAACTTTAATTATTTCGTCGATAATCTTAACATTTCACTGAATAGTGAATATTAATCAATAATCACTATATATAATTGACCACCAGTTTTATTAAATTAATGTTTTATTTTTCATCATTATTATTAAGCTACAAAAACAATAACGAAAATACCATAATATTCTTACTAAATTTAGGTATTAGGTACAACGAACCCATTTATTCCATCAAAAGTATTTTAGCTCTCGTAGACATTAAAAATAATCATCCTATACTCCTATTATATGAAATTATTTAGATGTTTTATAACTGTTTAAGCATTTACAAGAATTTATCCACAGTCCTCGCCATAGTAAATATTTATATTGCAATTTAGTATAAAGTTTCCTAATATAATTTTTATTATTTAAAGTATATTGTATTACAGTAGTTTACGTTCATTCATTGGTCGATTTTGTAATCTTGAAAAAGTGGAATGAACTTTTACTTTATAATGTATATTTGATGATCATAATTATATAACACACGATTTATTGACTTGGTATGGTATCATTATCATTTACATTTAACCAACGAAAAGTTCAGATTCTTTTCGATTATATTTTGTATACATTAAATTTAAACCATATATTATTATAGTGCAGGAGGTATAAAATAATAATAAATACACAAAACGATTTTTTTTTTATATAATTTTGTTATATTAAAAACATATAGGAGTATAAAAGTATAAAACATATTTAATAATGTAAATAATAATTCAGATAAGATTTATTTATAGAGAACAAAATCGTAACATTAAATTTACATAAATAATAATTTTATAAATAAGTTAGGAATTATTTCCCACAATGTACGAGTTATATTTTTAATTTACACATGAAACTGAACAACGATACCGTATAAGGCACAAAATATTATGTAATAAATATAAATGTACAATTCATAAAAAAATCTAATTCCAAGAAATGTTCGTACACACAAAAAAAAACAAACACATAATAATTGGAACGAAATACAATAGTATAATTATAAGTTATACAACAAAACGTGTAAGTGTATATCCAATTATTTTACAGCAGAGTGAGCACAGTCCTGACCGCAGAAAAATAAACTGGATGCACGTAAGTTGTCACGAAACAGGTAAGCAGTTGATGAGTGTAGATCTAGTCACAGCTTTGAATATTCAGTGTCGACTAGAAAAACACCCACGGACCGTCTAACCATTGTACATTACGCATCGTTTACATCGCAGTCACACGCTGGGCGGCGGCATGTATCCGTGAAAAACAAAAACCGTTTATATGACACACGCACATAAATACATATCATATAGTCATTGAACTTACACACTACAACAATATGGGTATTACAAAAGACTCGGTTCTTGAGAAAAAGACATCCCTACACACACACACACACGCACCGTATGGGTCGAGATTGGTATATAAATGAAAAACGAAACAAAATAAAAAATCACGAAATCAACAAGTGTATAACGGTCGTAGTTAATGAAATTTCTACACATTTTAAAGTAATAATAGTACTATTAAAATAAAATATACATCGTTACACGCAAGTCGTAACGGTTATAATGACGCGGGCAACTACCGACACGCACACGGCAATGATATCTATTGGAATACGGAAAAATGTTTAAAAAAGCAATTGAATAATAATTGGACATAGCGCGAAAAGATTAAAAACTAAAAGACGTCGTGATGTATTTAGGTTTCGGTTTATCGATAATGACGACATTGAAATATGTACCACAGAACGGCGAGAACAAAAGACCGGACGACGGGAAAAAAAATTCTAAATCTGATTTGAAAAAAAAATGTACGTGAAAAGAGAGCGGCCGCGGCCTCTCGTACGTAATGTGCGTGTGATACCGTGTTGTGCGCGCGTCGCGTACTGTGGCAAACGATTGCCGGTGTGGAAAGAGCTATTACGTGTGTGCGTCGTACGAGTTAAATAACAACAACGTTCTACTTTCCCTCCACAAACGACAATTATTATTATTATAATTATTATTACCGACTGGCGAGTGTGGCGAACGGGTAGGAGCCGGCGAAGCGGTACCGGGCAGCAATTGACTGCGGCGGCGATTACGAAACGTACAGGCCAAAGGGGGAAAAAATAATTATTGCTTGATCGATGGGGGGAAACGCGGCGTCGTCGTGTTTTAAAAAATTAAAATAATGGCCTAGCACGAGTAATCAAAGCACGCGCCCACCTTAACGGTTTGAAAAAAAGTCAGTCTCCTCGAAACGGATACACTATTAAGTGAGATCGACCGGGAAAAGAGAAAATGTATAGTGCGTTTACCGTTAAAAGAGACGTTCCAGAAACAGCGGCGTAGACGACGAGGCGGACCAGGTACCGACGGGAAAATGAACGGCAGAGGCGCAGACGCCAAACGGCCAACCGGCAAACCGGCGGCGTCGACGTAGGGAATCGACGCCGCCACTGGAAGGAGTAGTTACATTGCGCGCGCGCACTCGGCCGAGCAGGATAAAATACAACCGACTCTCTGCGGCGTTTTGGCCTTGAACGATACACACATACACATACAAACACATATACACACATGAGCGCGCGCGCAAAGACGGCAACACACGCGGTAGAAAGGTAGAGAAGAAAAAAACCAACCAACCAATCAGGCGGCGAGGAGGGGACGCCGCGCGAATGCCGTCAGGTAGGATGCGGCGGCGGCAACCGGTGGATTCCAGTCGGCTTTCCAGCATAATAATAATAATAATAATATTATAATACGTTATTGTAACCGCGCGCGCGCACACACACACACACACACACACACACACACACCAAAGAGTTTCCTATTCCATGCACACATTATACACGATACACCAAAGTCAAAATACCTAAGTACCACGACTGTATTGTACTACGCCTGTTATTATTTGGCTAATTATCCAGTCAGACCCGGTGGCGCAACTAGCGGGAAGCCGGGAAAGTTGGGTATGTGAATCTTTCGGGCGCCCGATATCGTTCCTACGCCCCGAGGTACAAACTACATGAAAAAAAATTGCATTAACCGAAATTAATAAAAAATTCGAAGATAATAAAATAACTATAATTATCGTTTGGGTAGGTACCAATAGGCGTGTTGTTCACAAGTAAATAAAATGTATTAATGTGTAAACAAATAAAATCAACGAAAACTAAACAAAATTATTTATTTAAAAAAGAAAGTTGGTTTTATTAGATACTTTTAATGCATATACCTATGTTTATTTAGAAAACAGCTAAGTCAACAAATAGTAGGTATATAAATAGTCGTAAATATAATATAGATACTATAGGCTTTGTAAGATATTAATTATTGTTATTAGAATTTTCAATTCATTAGCATGAACTAATAATAATTCTGTTTTATAAATTATAAATAAATGAAGTACCAATGGGTTCAATAGTAAATTAAATGTGCCTATACCAAGGAAAAACATGGGCCCACGTGTTTTATACACTCAATTTCTGATTTTATACAGAACTATACAATTTGAATTTAAAGGTTAGGGGCACAAAGATGCACATTGCACAATAAACATAGTTGATGATCACCCTGCGCGCCGGAGCGTATCTTTTCACAGCCCGTTATTTTATCGTCACCATCATCATTATTATTATTATTCCGACGCACGAACGGACACCGCGCGAGTGTTGTACACAAACGCGCGCGCACACGGTCTACCCCGCTTTTGTGTAACCTACACCGCCAACAACGGGCCCAAACACCCGTCTTTTTATATTCTCATTTCCGAACACGATTTAAAATTGAATACAATATATCGTACCGGTGTTGTATTGTACGAGGACGAGACACTCGGCGAATACACGCGCACGCACACGCATGCCGCCGGTATAGATAATGATTTAACCTTCGATCGATTTCGGTTTCTCAGATTTCACTCAACTTGACAACTACTGGCACCACTAGTTGGCGGTGGTTACTGGTTACGGCCCGCCGGGCCGGATGACGATTTTCTGAGGTTTTTTATCGTACCGCCGCGGCGCCGCAGCTGTACCGGTACGGCGGTACGACACGCGTAGTCAAAAATAAAACTGATAAACGTACGCAATACATAATTTTATTTATAGAGCGCGACTTTCATAAGAATACCAAACGTCAAAAACACAATACGAAAACATAATATTTATGATTCATCAATTATAATTAAAATCTGTGATGACCTGGGAGAGACACGTAGAACGCTGCTCGATATTTTCCACGTTGAAGAAAATGTATCATAAATATTTTGTTTTAGTTAAAAAGTAACCATGACACCGAAAAGGTGAAGCAAAATGGCTTAGAAAAAAAAATATCTGTACACAACTCAAAAACATATTTATGTTAAGAGGACGTAATACCCGTATGCGTTGTCTACTTGTCTCCGTCTTACAAATGTCAAACATAGAAAAAAACAGTTTTGCGCGGGATAGAACCTCTCCCTTGGTATTTATAGTAGATTACCAAAATGCCAAAACGCAGGGAACAACTTTATTTGAGTCGTAGAGCTTTTATTTTTTTTATAGCATTTAGGTACCAATAATTTTTAATAATTAAATGAAAAAAACAAAAAAATCCTAATGTTCTCAAACCGATAACTTTAATTTTATTTATGGTGTCTAAATAATAAAAACGCTACAACACAGATAAAGTTGTTCCCTATGCGTTGTGAGATTTTGGTAATTCTACTATACATACCGAGGACTGAGGAGTGGTTGTATCCCGCGAAAAACAGTTTTTCGTTATGATAAGTATGATGTACATTTGTAAGACAGAGACAACGCATACGGGTATCACGTCCTCTTAATAATTAATATTAAGTATATTAACCCGACAATAATTTATATCCATTTTTTTGGTTTGTTAGTTGAATATTAATGTTAATATTAATATTAATATTTAGTTCTGTACAAACGTAGGCTGTTATCACTGATCACGATATAAAAATCGTTTCCAATTATTGATTTACCATGCATAAAAATAAGCAATACATATCGGTACTCAAATTTTCGGAGAAAATATTTACTAAATTAGTTCAGGAAAGCCATAAAACACATTCAGTACCTAACCGCTGACCATTAAGCATATTCTTTAAAATATTTTATAATTGACTTAGGTGGTGACAAACGGGGTATGTCACTGTATCACCAAGACCCAAGTAAAAACATATTTGCACCAATTTTCTTAAAGAACTCGAAATTAATACATTTTTAATTTTGTTTCCAATAAACGCCCTCGGAAATAGAAAATAATTATGCTTATGACGAGCTCAAATGCTCAATATTGTTTGATAAAATGTTACTACAAATTTTATACTTTAATGACAATAATTTTTATTGCGAAATATTTAGCGGAATATTTTTTTTTACATTTTGATGAATATAAATCAACATTTTGATGAGTAGTTTCAGAGTTATTAAAATGTTAATACTAAGGATAATAATTCGTAAAACTGGTTTTATAAAAATAAAAACTGTATAATATGTAATATTAGATGTAGTATTTATTATACTAGGTATGTCCCCTTTTATCGTGGAACCCCTACTTTTTTTTTTTTTACTTTTTAGCTTTTTTATTTATCTTTCAACAATAAGTAATTACTTCCCGACAATTAAAACCCCTACTTTATTTCAATGGTTTTAATGCGTCATTTTTACAAAGATTATTTGCAATAAAAATTATAATAATTTCATATAATAATGTTTATACTGTATTTAATTCAAAAAATATTTTAAATAACAGACAAAAAGGACTTCTAAATTTAAATTTTAAGGAGATGAGTGAAATTACTTTTTATTATTATAATTAATGTTTTTAGTATTGGGCTTTATTGATGAAAGTTGTATTATCATAATATTAGGTTCGGCATTAAGGTTCACGGACGGTCGTAACCAATTAGTATTTTTATCAACGAAGTTCAAATATTATTTCTGTATAAGTACTGTATAAGCACTATAAGTACAAATATTATTTCTGTATAGGTACTGTATAAGCACTATAAGTACACTAGAGAAGTATAGACTATACCATATACATTATTATTTAATATACAAATATTTGTTTTTCTATAATACAAATATTTTTTTCCCCTACTTACGTTACTTATCTTTAGTTAGATTTTTTAAAGTATATTTTAGTGGAACACAGTTTAAAAAACTCTGGTGTAAGCCCATTACCATAGACATATCATCCTTAGTACACACTACAGTCATATAATTAATAACTACTTGAATTTTGATTTTGAGATATCAAAATTCTCAAAATGAATATCTGCTTACTAGGATGTGAACCCGCATGCACTGTCTTCGTCTTAGTGTCTAACACACACGTACCAGACAGCATTTTGTAATGATAATATTATAATAACTTTATACTAATATTATTCGTTATTATAATGTTATAATAATATATTTTAACAAAAAATTGCTGTCTGGGGTATGTCATACCAAATTTTTGTATAATATTATTTAAATACAATTTTTTTTTGTTAAGAATTTGTTTGAGTATCTACTTGGACTTTTTGCATTGCATGACTATGATACGGTCATATGGCGTCATTTCATCATTTTATCAATCAATGATAACAATATTAATTTTTGTAATTTTTTTTATAGTTTACAATTGTATGTTGTTATACATTTTGACAATAATTAAATGAATGTATCATCATTATCCGGGTCATTATCTGTGTTTTTAAAAACATTTCATAAATAAACAATTATAACTAAACAGTAAACAAAAAGGTTCTTTTTTTTTGGTGCGGGAGTACAAATATTTGCAACCAAGTGCGCAAAAAGTATAAATACAGCCCTGTTTGTAGCCTTGTAAGTTCATATTTGAAAAATAGAAGTTTGTATTGTCACAAGATCATTCCTAGGTGGTACAAAAAATCTAAAGAATTGAAAAATATGATGTTCAAGTGTACCTATTTAAAAATTCCAAAAAATCAGAATTTGAATAAAATATGCATAATTTAAACAAAAAATTATGATGAGCATGCTTAATAATCACCCAATATATTAGAAATGTATAAAAAATCTTCATAATAAAAGGAATTATACAGTTCAACATTATAATATAGAGATTAATTAACTTAATTTTTATGAAATGTAGAGTAAAAATTGGTAATTTACACTTGTTTAAATGTAATATTATTATCATTTATCAACAATCTAAAAGTGAATAACATACTTAAATTAAGTAGAATCAGTGGTAAATGGCAACACTAAATAATATTATGAGAACCAAACTGAACTACAGAAACATTCAAACATGGATAAATGAATTATTTAGATACCTAATAACAATATATTTTTAACTTCGTCATAAATAAACATGAATACATAATTGAAAATATGTAATATAAATTATAAAGTAGTATAATAATATATAATATACTAGCGGAATTATCCAAACTAGACCGAAAAAAAATTCTGATTGTTCAACTCCTTTTGGGTGTAACACATTGTGGAAGCAATGTATTTTTAAGTGTAAATTATATTATATTTTTATGTATAGCCATCTCGACCAGCATTGTCAGTGAGATTCACTTGTGATTATTCGAGTAGTATATTATTATCAGGTAAGCAATCTACCTACGATAGATCGCGGACCCCGTGTGGTTTATACAAAGTTATACCAAGTTTGTCGATTGTTGTTTTTACTTAATTCAACCTACAGTGGATTATTACAACCAATTAATACTAAATGATAACCTAACCATACTAAAATCCGATGTATAAAAAAAAAACCAAACATTAGTGTGTATAGTTAAATATAAAAAAATAGCTCTGCTGTACAGTAGGTTACAAGGTGGTCACTGTATAATGGATGGTATTAATTTTGAATTCAATGATATAATGTCATTGTATAAGAAAAATGATTCTGAGGGAAGACGGTATGTCAGCCTAGGTATAAAACATATTATATACTTATCTATTGTATTAAAAAAAAAAAAATGTAACTATAATAAATTCCAAATTAATCATATCACAATTGCCTGCCTTTAGGTATTTATAACTTGTTACACATCAACAACAAACCGTGATACTATAATAGATATATAATAATATGCTTTAGAAGTTTCAATTACCCACAAATAATATTATACAATCACAACAAAATAACTAAAACAGTTATTCTAGGTTTTTTATTATGTAATTTTGTCCAAATTTGAATTTAAAATGTCTGTAAAAAATAACTGTGTTCATATATTTTTTAGATGTTTTGGTAACAGAATAAACTACTTATGTAGAATCTTTTAGTATTAAAAGTAATTAGTAATAACAGTAGGTAAAGAATGTAAAAGTAGGTAAAAAAACAGTAAGTAATAACATGACCTTTTTTTCTAGTTATTAGATTAATAAGTTCCAAACATAAATGTTGTAGTCACATGTATCAACATTTTAACATGGTTAACAGGTAATTAAATTTTTTTTTACATTTTTAACGGTGTAAACATTACTTTGACGTGTCAAAATAGATGAGAAATATTTTTTTAAATAAAATAACAACAATAATTTAACACTATTATTCAAAAAATGAAAATAAAAATTCAGTAGATATTTTTATGGGACAATATCTTGTTATTTAGTGTTTAGTTATGTTCAAGATAAAGTGCTTAAATTGAACATTTTGAATAGTCAAACAAAAAGAGATAATCATAATATAAATGAAATACATTATAATATCATGTTATATAAAATACCTAATACTAATATGTCAATTATGTATTCCAATAATATTTATATAAAATATATAGTGCCACTATAAACCTATTTAAAAATATAAGGTTCATTACAAATAATATGTCTCCAAGTCATTAATAATGTTCAAATTATTTTGCGATACGACTAAATAGTTTTAATGCATGTCAATAGGTCAATAAAAATAACAATATTGCAATTATTCTACGCCTTCATTGACCGAGCAAAAAAAAAAAATTAAGAGGCCACAATAGCCCGTCATCATGGTCAATCAATAAAGTTAAATAATAAATTAATAACTTACTTTCAATGATGTTGGACTACGAACTGATTGTGTAGCTGATTCATTTAAACTTGATTTATTTACAATCAATTTCCTGTAAATAATAAATGTTGTTGATATTTGATATTTATAACATGAGTAAAAAAATGCATGTTTTGAACTCAAGACTTCGTAGAAAAATACTACAAAAAATTTTACATAGAAAATACATTAATTTTCTTTTTTTAATTAATGTATTACCTATATCTACTAAGATAATAAATTTGATGGACTTAAAGTTACTATAATAAATAAAGAAATTACTTGTCATTGGCTTTTGATTTGTCATCAACCTTGAAGGATTTAACTAATGTAGCAAGCCTATCTCTACTTAAATCATTTGAATCGATTTGAGACGATGCACAATATGCTATCCAAGATCCAACTAAATCTGATGCTGATATTTTATGTGCATGACATACAATGACACCTAAAAAATAATAAAAATTATTAAGTATTAGTATTTGTTAAGATATGACTTAAAGTAAACACTAAATAGTATTTTATATACTACCAATATTCAGAATTTATTCAATCTTTCTTTACCATCAATACTTCAAAGTTATTCAATTTTATATATTTATTGTTTTTATTATATTCCAGAGAAACATTTTTAAAACATTTATAATCTTCTCAATTAAAGCTGTTTTTCACAGCAAAGCCATCAATTAAATATTATTAATTGAATTTCAGATTTAGGGCGACGTAAGGAAATCTTATGCCTGTATCTTTTTCTGAAACGGTGTATCAGTGACAGACAAATATCAAACAGAGAAATACGAGAGAATTTGTATGTTAAATTGCACAACTTACTTATACTGAATCCAATTGAATGTATATTATTAAGATAAAAAGTAAATAACATAATATATTTTACTTTATTGATGACTAGACGTCTAGACACAAACCAGGTCTGTGTTTGCAATATACAGAGCTAGCAGTGAAACTAGACTATTTAAATATATGTATATAGAGCAGGCCAAAATATTTTAACTATACATTTTGTAAATCAATCAAAAATAGTTTGTAATAAATGATACTACAGAACAAATGTAAGATAGGTATCAGAAGTGTCTTGGATATATATAAGTAAGGCATATGTAATATGTATATTATAATAAAATATGAGATGGTGATTAACCAAAAAAAACTCATTAATTAGATATTCTTATTATTCATTTGTTATTATTATTATTATAAGATATTTAGCGTAAAGATTTTATGTGAGTTAAATTTTTTTAACGAATAAAACCATGGCTTAATATATTGAACCATGAATAAAACATTATTAGTATATCACTCTTACAGTTACTTGGGTTTGTTTTTAACATAAATATGTTTTTGAGCTGAATATAAGATTTTTTAGATTCTGAGTGAAACGATGAATGTATTGATTTTACAATGATGTGTGTTTTTTTATTTTTTTTTTTTATTTTTTTTTTTATTTTTTTATTTTTGTGTCTGTCATCACGTTTTAGGACAGTAAAAGTGCTTGGATTTTCTTCATCAGTAGCTTTTCTGATAGGAAAGTGAATCTAGTTGGTACTTTGGGGGGTCAAAAGTATAAATTTCCCAGTAGTTTTCACAAGCGCCGGGAAAAACAACATAAAAATTAAGGAAAAACGGGAATTTTTACGCAAAATTGGTTTTCCAAAAAATCGATTTTGGTTTTTGGTGTAACTCTGAAACAAATGAACGTATATACATGAAATTTTCACTGGTTGTTTATATTTGCATTTTCTATACACGATAACATTTTCAAAATATTTTGATTTATTTTGAACTGTTTAGGGACATTTTCATTTTCCATTTTTTTTTAGTTTTTTTTCTAAAAATATCAATAAAATTTTATTTGTTGGTTGCGAAAGCTTGAAAATTTAATAGAAGGCTCCTAATATATTGCTTCAAAGGCAGATGAAAAATATTAAAAATCCTTAGTCACAATTTTTTTTTATAAGCATTTAAAGTTCAAAAATTGACAAAATATGGGAAAATCACGAAAATTAGCAAATTATTTTGAGTTAAGAATTCGTAAAAATTTTTCTTTTTAAATCTAAGATTTGAAAATTAAACACAAGATTCCTTATAAGTTTGTCTACCTTTATCAAAAGAAAAATGTTTATAAGAAAGTCAAATTAAATTTTTATGAGCGTTTGAAATTCAAATTTTTACAACATTGAATATTCACTCGATTTCCCATGTAGCGATTTCCTTATTTTGTTGTAATTCAAAAACAAATAACTGTAGATACATGAAAATTTCACTGAATGTTTAAATTAGCATTTTCTATACACCATACAATTTTGAAAATATTTTGACTCTTTTTGAGCTGTTTATGGACATTTACAGCTTTCAATTTTTTTTAGTTTTTTTTTCTATAAATATCAATAAAGTTTTATCTGTTGGGCCAAAAAGTGTAAAAATTTAATACAAGGCTCCTGATATATTGTTATAATATCAGTTGAAAAATATTAAAAATACATAGGCACAGTTTTTTTTTATAAGCATTTAAAGATCAAATTTTGACAAAATTTATCAAAATCTCGAAAATTATCAATCATTGTAATTAATAAATTATAAAATGTTCAGTTTTTATAGCTAAGGATTGCAAATTCAACACAAAGGTTCTCGTAAATAGTTCATACTGTAACCAAAAAATCTAAAAAATATATGAACACAGTTATTTTTTACAGACATTTTAAATTCAAATTTGGACGAAATTTCATATTAAAAAACCTAGAATAACTATTTTAGTTATTTTGTTGTGATTGAATAATATTATTCGTGGATACTTGAAACTTCTAAAGTGTACTTTTATATATCTATGATAGTATCACGGTTTTTGTTGATGTATAACGCGTTATAAGTACCTAATGGATATTTTGATATGATTAATTTGGAATTTATTATAGGTACCCATTATAGGTCAATTTTTTGTTTAATACCATAGATATGTATATAATATGTCTTATACATAGACTGACATACCGTCTGCGCTCAGAATCGTTTTTCTTATACAATGATATTATATCGTTGAATTCAAATTTAATATCATCCATTATACAGTGACCCACTTGTAACCTACTGTACAGCAGAGCGACACCCACTTGCCCACCTTTTTTTATTATGAGGCCAATAAAATTGTTGTCATGGTTTCTTATTAACAAAAACATATTTATAATTCAGAGATTTTTCTTGTAAAGGAAAAATACAATATAGTTTGCTACAGGGTTTATTTAATATAGAGTTAAGTTTTTTTTTTTTTACTTTTACTACTTGGGTACATTATATAATCATTTAATATATGTATCTAAAAAGTTAAAAATAATGAATAATGTAAGAAATGCTAATCCATTTATGTTAACAATCTTTTGAAACACGAGACAATAAAAAAATTTATCATAATAAGTAGCATATAAAATATTATCAACAGGAATCCTAACTATTTATTAGTCAGTATTATGTTGTTTCTGTGTTGGCTTTTATAAGTAAAATAAAATGTTATAGGTAGTCTTACAAACTACTACAATCGTTCAACAAATAAAGTAGATGAATAAAAATTTAAAATTATAGTGTTTAAATATTGTGTCTGGCTGTCTGGGAAACATTTACTTAGGTACTAAATTGGTAAGTATACAAAAATATGAATAATTTGCGAATATCTATTAGTTCACATAATTAATATATAACACGGATCAATCTAATAAAATATTTAGGGCCGTTCTTTCAATGTCCGGTAAAGTGTTGGTTAACGCTAACCGATGAATAACAGATTTTATTACCAGCAAAATTTGGCCGGTTAAGTGTCGATTAACTTTAACCGGACATTGTAAGAACGACCTTTATTGTCTAACTTAATATTATAGCGTTATAAGTATATCCATGTATGTTATAAAATTAAAATATATTTATATAAAATTATGTTTAAAAAGGTGGGTAAGTAGGTGTCGCTCTGTTGTACAGTAGGTTACAAGTGGGTCACTGTAATAGATGGTGGTTAATTTGAATTTAATGATATAATATCATTGTATAAGAAAAACGATTCTGAGGGAAAACGGTCAGTCAGCCTATAATATAACTAAGTATATTTGATGATATTATTGTGAATAAAGTAATTTATATATAACTTATTTACGTGGCACCTTGTTTTAAATTTTCAATTCTTAGCTATAAAAGTTGAACATTTTATAAATTTTTAACTACAATATAATTATTAAATTTTAAATTTGATAAAAGAAGTCAAAAATATGAACTTTAAATGCTTATAAAAAAAAAATTGTGCCTATGTATTTTTTATATGGTTCAACTGTTATTGTAACAATATGTCAGGAGCCTTGCATTAAATTTACACACTTTTTTACCAAACAAAAAATTTTTATTGATATTAATAGAAAAAAAAACTAAAAAAATTAAAATTTGAAATGGCCTATAAAAAGCTCAAAATGATCCAAATTATTTTCAAAATTGTATGGTATATAGAAAATGCTAATATAAACATTCAGTGAAATTTTCAAGTATCTACAGTGGTTTGTTTTTTAATTACAACAAAAGAAGAAAATCGTTGATGAGAAATCAAGAAAATATCAAATGTTGTAAAAATATAAATTTCTTAAAAATTTAATTTGACTTTGTCTTAGACATTTTTTTTTTTTTTGATAAAGGTAGACGACAAACGTATGTGGAATTTTGTATTACATTTTCAAATCTTAGATTTAAAAATATAATTTTTTATAAATTTCTAACTCAAAATAATTTGCTAATTTTCGTGTTTTTTCCGTATTTTGTTAAGATTTGAACTTTAAAATGCTTTTTACAAATAAGCTGTGACTAAGGATTTTTAATATTTTTTAAATATCGATGTCACAATATTGTAGGAGCTTTGTACCTATTAAACTTTCAAGCTTTTATACCTATCAAATAAAGTTTTATTGACATTCATAGAAAAAAAAGAGTAACAAGTTTGGAACTGAGTATATCCGTAAACAGCTCGAAACAAGTATACTGCTATATATTTTCATTTATTAACAATAAATAAATAAATTTCCCCAGTTTTATGGTGTCACCCTCACCGATTTTGTGACTAGGAAAGTCAGCTAAAATACTTGAACTTGTATAGATTTAATCTCATTTAAAAATCACAAAATAATGTATCTAATAAAGCGAAGGTTTTCAAAAAATTCCATTTATCCCCACCATTAATAATAATTCAAATCTTTGTTTAATAGTAAACAGTCAAAATTATTGTTAGTAACTATTCCGTTTAAAAATACAACTGCAAATACCAAAAAAAAAACAGATATCACAGATATCGATATAACTCTTACAGTGCACTATGCCACTATGTCAATAACTCTATATACAATGATATACCTAGTTTTTTTTATATATACTTACATTCATCAATTATGTCGTCCGGTATGTTCATTCCCATGTCTTCAAATTCATTCACCAAAATCGGACGGTCCATGGCTCTGCTGGTGGATCCTGTGAGGTCGTTTGATGTAGATACGATTATCTTAATACCGAACTCGACATAATAATATTATAATAATAATATAATATGAGTAGAGTGAAAGTGGAATAAAATTGAATAATTTGTTATCGGCTATCGTTTTCAATAGTTAACGATATAATTCAAAGCAGAATCTTCTATGTACGGTTAAAATCATCAATTTATCAATTATGTTTCGAACGCATCACTTAATGTGACTTAATGAATACCGTTAAAAACGTGTGAAACAAAATTACCAAATTCAGCGTCCAGCGACAAACGACGATGGTTTTTCGTTTATCTAATAAATTAACGAAATAACGAATGCCGAACAGCCAATAGGAAATTTATTTTACCATTTGAGCAGGCGTAATCACAATGAAAACAAAAATCGGCGGTATAACCTACAAAATCAACATTTACAAGGTAATGGTGGAAATTAAATAACATGATATTGTGAACGTATGGTTGACGTTTTGTCGTGATTCCAGGCGCACCGACATTAGGTAAGCTCGACAACAGTCCGAAAATATTGCTTCATTGTCTGTAATGGCGGGCGGCGGCTGGCGAGTGTCCGTGTTGTAGTAATGTAGTGTTGTTGGTCTATGGTCCTGTCTGAGAACAATGTAAGTCCGTAGATGCCAGTTGATAGTTCGGTGCTCTTTTCTTGCCGTGTCTGAGTTATAACCTCATAACTGAGACGCTGTGTATGGTGTATCTGTGTACGAAATTACAACACTAAAAATGGTATACACAAGACGCAGTAAAAAGTTGGAACTCCAAGCTGCAAAAGTGAATACAACAGAACGCAGTTTAGCACCTGCAGACGAGCATTTTATTTGGAGTACTGAACGGAAGATTGCATTGTTCCAATCCATGATTAATCGGAAACCGGCTGGTAAGTTTTTACAAGTTGGTTTATAAAATTATAATCGTACTATCTGATCCCGTGCACTTCGTTTCCCGTTAAATGTACCAACTCTATATGACTCAAACTTTGTTCGATTCGTTATTTAATATTCGGTGTATGGTGTTCAAAATTTATCTTAACTTTTCTGTTGCCTGGAATAAAAATTCTGATTTGCAGCAGTATATTATCAGGTAGGCAATGTACCTTCGGTAGATCGCGGACCCTGTGCTGTCTGTACGTAACTTTATAATTTAACTCTAAAGTATCAAAGTTATACCAAGTATGTTACTGAACTCTTCCTAAATGGTTGGACTAGTTGTGAATGCCGAGTCTGTCGACCAATATTTCCTCCTCGTCCACGAATACGTTGCATCGTGATTGTTTTATGTACGTAACTTATATATGAGTATAATAGGTATGCTCAATATTTACGTAATTGTGATACATATAATATCAAAACACAGTGTACAAAAAAATTAAATGCATTGAATGAATACACTGATTTCACGGCAACCAATAATTATTTTTATAATAGCTTTAAAACCCATGGCGACCATTTATAAACAAAAATGACCACTGTAAATCTCTAAATACCCTTTTGAGCACATCCCCTGGTTGGACCTAGGGGGATGATTTATAGCCTATGTGTTATTCTGATGTATAAGCTATATTATTGTAAAGTTTCATTAAAATCCATTCAGTAGTTTTTACGTGAAAGAGTAACAAACATACAAACTTTCGCGCTTATAATATTAGTGAGATGTTAAGTCTATCTAGTCTTTCATAATTTTTTCATTTCTAAAATGTCTCATTACAATACTTACATTATACAGATAGCGCTAATTCACCTGTTTGAGAGACAACTGGGGAGAGACCACAATTTGATTCACCAAGATATACATATGCCACATTTACACATTTTTAAAAGACCTAGTACAATTTCCATTAAATGGTTACTATGAAGTAACTAAGTAAGTCCAGCAATACATAGGTAGGTACCCACTTTAATATTCCACTGGGCACTCACCTTCAATTATATTATATGCCTGTCTTATTGAGCCATTGTCGCAACATAACTGATTATAGAAGTACTAAATTTTTCTAATTTTATCTTGATTTTTAATTTTTAATTATTTATTCATAAAAAAAAAATACTTTTTTGATGTTGAGTGAATAATTTGAACATGTTTTAAAAGCTAAAAGACTGGTGGTTACTAAAATAATTTGTTCAATGACATTTGACTCAATATATATTGAATACATAACTTTGTCTTTAATCATTATAAATAAAAATTTGTCCTCACGTACCTATTAACCGGGACTACCCAACAGCATCATATCTAGGACTTTTCCACGGGAAGGGATATAAAGATTTTAATAGACATTCATTATACACAAATATGTATTTATATTATTATTTATATGTTGTATTGTGTACTACAAAATTTGGTCTCAGGGAGAGGGGCATTTCGTTTTTAAGAAGGTACCTAAATAACTGCCAACTATTACTAGCGTATAGCACTATTATTTATTTTGATTAATGCAATACTTATAATGAAATAATTTGTATGCCTAATTAATTTGCATTTAAGGAATAAATAAGCATATCAATATGATTCTCATTAAAACTGATCTCAGTAAACGTCTTGGGATGGATGTGCCCGTTAAAGAAATATGGAGATTTCTTAATGCTCATTGGGATTTGACAAAAGCTGTAAGTTAAAACATTAGAAATTTTATATTAATTCGTATTCACTATTTTTTTATTATAGGATAGAATAGAACTCCCACCAGTGTTTATGATAAAAAAACCTTTTGAGCTACCCAAAACTGAAGAATGGATGAAATTAATTAAAGAAGAAGGAGAATTAATAGATGCCCGTGAAAAAAGAGATGCAGGTATTTTTAATTAATTTAATATCTTAATTTGTTTAACTTGTTTAATTGGTTTACACTGTTTAACGTGTTTAACTTTACGGTGTAAACTATCAGAATAACAATATATTGTTATTTTAAATGTTTAAAAAAAAAATTATAACATTTTTTACAACCGTGTATATATTAATATTGCATCGGTTAAACATGTTGGTTAATAATTAACTAAACATAGTACCAAACATTATAAAGCAGACATACCATTTAAATACAATTATTAATCATGTTACATTTATATTAAATAATTTATAGATATTATTTATATTACATAATAGATCAATTATTAGTATAATATTCTATAGTACAGATTAGTTATGCTTAATCCTTGTCACATGGGCCACATTTGGCACGAGCCCATTTTTTTAGTTGAAACAAAGTATACCTATAAAAAAATACAGTTTCTTCCAAGATATTTAAAATTTCCTTTTTTTATATAAATTATTAGTGGCCCTCACAATTGTTAAATTTTATTATTGTAGCACATCAACAGAGAAATTTATTATTCCCATACTGGCCATACTCAATCTTGTGAAATTTATGATGAATCTATATATCTTTTCAGTATTATATGATTAAGATTTAGCTCATTAATAATTTGATTTAGTTATTTTAGGTATTACCTAAATTAAAATTTGTATATTTTAAATGTTGTATTTAGTGATGTTACGAACTGTTCGATTTTCGAACCAAACCGAACCGAACTCGGGGTGTTCGGTTCGGTTCGAAAATCGAACTCAAAATTGCAAATAGTCGAACCGAACCAAATACCTAATAGTTCGGTTCGACAATCGATCCAGACTCCAGAGAATTTAAAAACAAGTCGACGATCGGACGATCCAACATTATTATTGTAATTAATAATAATTATTATTATTATTTAATATTTATTGCGTGTTTAGGCCGGCAGCGGCGCGCGGCGCGGCCATACCCCCATACCGGGCGTTTCACCGAGCTCACCGTGATACAACTTCACTACGCCAGGCGGTGCAGGGGGGTCTGGTTATGACTTATGAAAAACCCTAGATACAAAAATAGATTGTTTGGTTGTTTTCAATTTTAATATCTATGGCTTATTATTAATATCTTATCTAATATTATTGTATATAATATAATATAATACTTATGTATTTAATAAATATAATATATATATAAAATATATAATACATAAGTATTAATTATTAAATATTCAAGTACACTCATGATTTATGTTTAGAAAAAAAAATATTTAATATTTATTTATTTAATTATATAATTTAAAATTTGATACAAAATTTAAATCGAACTAAATACTATTTATAAAAATAAATTGTTATTTCCATTGTTTATACTTTTTATTATTTAATGTTTATTAATTAATAACTTTATATTTTATAAGTTAATCATTAGTTTATAGTAAATACTAAATACTAAATAGTAAACAATAAATGAATAATACATTTTTAACCTTTGGAATTTTTTTAATGTTCGGTTCAAGTTCGATAAAATATTTTGAAAAGTTCGGTTCGGTTCGAGTTCGATTAAAAATATGTAGGTTCGGATCTGTTCGAGTTCGTTAATTTAAAGAAGAGTTCGGTTCGGTTCGGTTCGACCTTAAAAATCAGGGTTCGTAACATCACTAGTTGTATTTAAATCTAGTTATATTTTATAGCTTGTAATTGTTTTTATTTATGCGAGACTCAGTTATATAATAATCAAGCATAATATAGACACTGTTTAAATAAAACCTACATTAAATTAGTGATCAGCTTAATCTATGAATATGGTACTGTTTAAACAAGTGTTTAAATTAATTAAAATTTTAGAATTTAAAATGTATAATCACACTATTCTTTATTTTTTTAATAATTAATAATTAAGTTATTTTTAATAAGAATGTTGTACAAATAATATTTTAACTCACTGTTTATATTTGTTGGAATACATTTTTTTTTATTTGATAATATTGCAATTTCATAAACTCATCTTGTAATCTCTTATTATATATTATAAATTGATATAAATAGTGAAACTTCTATTTAACAAAGTATTTTTAAGAATCAAACCTAATTAGAACCAAATTTATTTAATTCTATTTACCAAATTTCTTTATACAAAATTTTTTTTTTGGTACTATGTCAGACTTGGTATTATGACCCCATATAATAGATTTATTTTTCACTCTGCTATATTTTACCTTAAATAAAAAAGGTATTCAATTATTGCTATAAGATAGGAATCCTGTTTATTATGTAAACATACTTATATACTTAAGCACTAACAGTAACAGTGTTTATATATTTTAATTATTATTTATTTTTGCGTCATCTGAGCTTTGTTAAGTAATTAAATCACACTATCATGTTTATATTGTTTGTTATTTATAATGTGTGTTTTTTATTAATGATATATTACCTAATTTACTGCTCAAAGCAATTAAATTGTATATAATATTATATTGATTCTATTTAGATGGAATTTGGTGGAACCCTGACCCTCTGCCCTTTGGGTTGTGAAGTTTTTACTGATTATATAATTATATACATAATTTATTTATTATTTATTAATTTGAGTATATAATTATATATAGTTAAAATATTCACAATTACAATGTTATAATAGTATATTAGGTATAGACATATTATAAAGACAAAGAATTATTAAATTTATTTATAATAATTATATACTTAAGAAAAATAGTTTTTATACTCTGTATAACGAGAATGGGTCAGCTCTGCGCATCCCTCTCCAAATTCTCGATAGGTGGCGCGTGATTATATTGTGACTGCTCAGCGTTGATAGCAGCCGATTACAATTGTCTTGTGCACTGCGATCTGGGATCACCAGTGACATTTGGCCGCATGAAGGGTGGATTCGACGGCATAGTTGGTCAACAGAGCTCATTCTACATGAACAGAACCAGCATTTTCTCTCGTGGAATAAATTATAATCATAATTTAAAAGGACGGTACACCCGCATGCATTATCTCCGTCTTATAAATGCACAAAATAGCAAAAACTGTTAAGCGCGGGACAACTATGCTCCCTCTGTACTTGTAGTAGAATTACCAAAATTCCACAACCCATGAGGAAAAACTTTATCTGTGTCGTAGCTTTTTTGTTTTTTTGATAGCTCTTACCAATAATTTTTAATAACAAAAAAAAAAACTGACTTTAATTGTATTTAGGTATGTTATGCAAATAATAAAAAACACTACTACACAAATAAAATTCTTCCCTATGTGTTGTGGAATTTTTTTAATTTTACCATAAATACAAAGGTAGCATTGATAGTTGTCCCACTGTATTCTTATTTTTATTATTTTAAACTATACTATTATTTCTCTGCTTATATTAATAAAATTAAGTTTTGTATAATATTTAAATGGTATGTCTGTAACCAAGTACATGAAATAAACATTTAAATGTCTTAATTTTTCATATATACATGTGTATTTATGTTATCTAATTATATTTTATTTTTGGTGAGACAAGATAATTGTTAACTTCATATTTTATACTATATGTATATAATAAATACTAATTCTCATGCCTCATCCTTTATCAATGTAAAACCTTTTTTAATTGGTTACCTACTGATTGGTTTAATAATGTGTATTTAGAGGCTAAGAAGCAAGCAAGGAAAGCAAGGAAAGCAAGGAAAGCTGCAACCAGTGAAGTGGATTTAACAACATTAAAGAATGTTACGATAATGGTGGACAGATTGGACGATAATTTGTTTGCTCATCTTTTGAAAAAAATAAAAAAATAATAATATTAAATTGAGAGAAAACAATATAAAATTGGCTCAATTGTTTTCATACTGTGTACCTACTTCCTAGTTCCTCAAATGCAAATCCACATTCTAATACAATTTATTTAGTTACTGGTAATAGTTTGCATGGAAACAATATTAAAGATAATTCCTCAGTCCTCTGACCTCTACTAATTCACTAAAGAAATCTAAATTTATATTTTCAAGTTCAAATAAACATTAATTGAAAATTAAAGTGTGGTACATTGGTCCAGTAGATGTAAATCAACCCGAGCTACATATTTTTACTAGATCAACTAATTGTTCTACATTCATTAAAATATAATTTGGATACTGATGTAAATAATGTCAGTTCAAATATTGTTTTTATAAAAGATCTTTTTTAATTATAAAATTGCTTACATTTTTTTGCATCTAAAAAATCATCAACATTTAAAATTAGTGATTTAAAAATGACTAAAGAACTAAAACATAATAATGTTATTATTTCTGAAAAACCAAAAAGTAAAAAAAAAAGTCTTATGAAATGAGGGCTCAGTCAGTGAGTTCTAAAAATATCACTTAAGCAATGAAGAAAAAAGTTCAGTAAATGTCATAAGTATCTAATTTAAAGTTCAGAAATTATTTATGCCTGATATTAAGAAAACCGAGTCTATTGAAATTTCTACTAAACTAAAAATATCGGATTTAAAACAATGAATTGTTTGTTTTATACTGTTATCTGATATAAAATAAAACCACTTATTAAACCTGAAAGAAAACAAGAATACCAGTAAGTTGACATAAATAGAAGACAATTCCAAACTTCTCATCAACCCTGAACCAAGTAACATCTTCAAACTCATACAGTTCCTATCAGAAACTCGCCGTATAAGTTATAAATAAATTGTAATATTAAAGGAATTTGAGGGAAAATTTTTTAGTTTAACAATCTGCCTTCTGTCAGTTATGTAAGAAATCAACCACGACAAAAAAGGGTCACGAATACCAATAGAATGCAGCTTATTTGAAAGGATATGGTGATTTAATTTATCAAAAACCTTTTCAAAGTCTAAAAATTACATCTACTTGATATCCAAGAGCAAATTCATCTAGTATATATTTTTGAAAAATTAAAAGATTTGTCGTTGTTGATTTACCTTTCAAAAAACTATGTTGATCATCATTTATTAGAGACCTAAGTATTGGATATATTTTTTCAGATACGATGGATTCAAATAATTTGGGAATAATTGAAGTAATAGAAATAGGCTGACAATTAATTATATTAGTTGAATCTTTTCCTTTATTAATAAGCTTTACAAAACTTATTTTCCAATTTGATGGTTTATGATGGTCAATTTTTGATTATGAGCGAATTTTGATTTTAAAATGATTTGTTTTTTTATTTTAGATTCTGAGTGAAACAATGAATGTATTGATTTTACAATGATGTGTGTTTTTTTTTAATTTTTAATTTTTTTTTTGTGTCTGTCATCACCTTTTAGGACAGTAAAAGTGCTGGATTTTCTTCAACTGTATCTTTTCTGTTAGGAATGTGAATCTAGTTGGTACTTTGGGGGGTCAAAAGTAAAATTTTTCCAGTAGTTTTCAAACGCACTGCGAAAAACTAAAGAAAAAATCGATTTTGGTTTTTTGTGTAACTCTAAAACAAATGACCGTAGATGCATGAAATTTTTACTGAATGTTTATACATTCATACACGTTTATACATGTATTAGCATTTTCTATACACCATGCCTGTTTTAAAATATTTTGACTTATTTTGAGCTGTTAGGGACATTTTCAGAATCCAATTTTTTTAGTTTTTTATTCTATGAATGTCAATGAAACTTTATTTATTAGATAAAAAAAGCTTGAAAATGTAATACAAAGCTCCTATTATGTTGTTACAATGGTGTTTGAAAAATATTAAAAATCTTTATTCACAGTTTTTTTTATAAAAGTATTTAAAGTTCAAATATGGAAAAAATACGAAATCTTCAAATTATTTTTAGTTAGAAATTCATAACAAATTTTCTTTTGAGATCTAACATTTGAAAATATAATACAAGATTTTTCATAAGCTTGTCTATCTTTATCAAAAATAAATGTCTACCGGAAAATTAAATTAAATTTTTATGAGCATTTTAAATTCATATGTTTACAAAAGTTGTTATTCACTCGGTTTCTAATGTAACGATTTTCTTATTTTGATATAATTCTAAAACGAAAAACCAGTTGATTGGTTAAATTATTACACCATATCAATGATCCAAACTCTAAGTTTGATCTAACAAGGGAGCAATAGAACGTTATAATTTTAACTTATCCATATTTCAATTTCATTTTACATTTTTTGAGTACTTATTATACAAACCTTTTTTATGCTCTGTGTACACCTATAAGTCTATTACATGGCTAAGCTAAACAAATTAATACTCTTTAGTACCACTTTAATACTTTCTGAAGTCTGCAGAAATATTTTTTGAATACACTGATTTTGCACTGATTAAACATACAATAAGTATTATATCCTGTAGTCTATAGGTACCTAATTAAGTATTTTATTGTGTTTATTGCAATAATTCTGAGCTGAGGTGAAGACTGAATCAAGAATTTTATATAGTCAAAGTTTCTATACATTATTGTTTTTTAATTTTTAATTTATGTTATAAAAAAATGTAGATTAAGAATATAATCAACATATCAAAATATATAATGTTTATTAATTGAAATTTATTGTGGAAGAAAAAATAGATACTAATAGGACACTTTTTAGTAATATGTAAAACGATTATGACACATGGTACCTAGGACAATTTTTATCTAGGAAACGTGCTTATAACAGTTATGAGAACCACTATTTAATACCTATATTATCATTATTATCAACATTTCAATCACATATCTATCATTATGTGACTTAATAATGTACATGTACAGTATATTTCATAAAAATATATGTTTTTGATATTCAGTGTAAAGTTGCATAACATGTGTGATATTTTTTTTAAAGTGTTGTTCAGTATGTAAGCCCCTAGTTTGTGTGCTCCTTATAATATTTAAACTTAAAAGCTGCAAGTACCTATACCTAATATTAAAATTTACCAACTTCAATTCTTCTACATACTCTACTAATAGCCATATAGGTAACTATATGCTGCAGTATTTATAATGTAAAAATATTAAAGATAATTATAACTTACTGTAACAGGGATAAATTGATTAATAAAAGTTTTCCAAATAAGTAGGTACTACACACAATTATAGGAGCTGCTATATACACAAAATTTGATGATAAAATTACTATTTTATATTATAAATCACAAAAACAATAATGATGTGTGTGTATGTTTGTGTGGGTGACGGATAGGTCGGCTAGGTTGGCGAGTGAATTTGTGGTGTGTGGAGGCAATTACTCGTTGCCTCTATTTATAATATTATACTTAATTTAATTATAATAATACTTATTTTAAATTTCAATCAATATTTTATAGTTATAGTAATTGTATAGCAGTTGTAAGAAACAATGTCCCAACCCATTAAATGTATAAACATAATAATATGGAAAACAGTGCAAACGCATTAAATTCACAGCCCTGTTTACCACATTTTTCAATATTTATATGTACCTATGTTGCGAATTTATCTCAAAAACGGTTTCTGGTAAACCATGATTTACGCTGCTGATTAAGTACCTAATAAAAAGATTGTTATTATACTTAGAAAATTATTGTTTTTATTTCCATGCAATCATGCAAACATGAATTATATTATATATTAATTAATAATTATAAATAATCTTATTTGTGATCAATGATAGTGGGTAGAATGTAGAATACCTAATTTAGATTTACGTAGGTATATAAGTATTTACTTCGATATTTTCTACTTTATTTAATTATAATATTTTCTGCTTTTGAAGTATTTCTTATATATTGAAATTATTTTACTATTAAAACAATGGTAAATTATATTCCAGTTTGAAATATTTAAAACATTGGTAAACATTAAATATTATTAAATAGAATATTAAATAAGTTCAATCTTCAAACTACTAGTTATCTAATTCCGTGTCACCGCATACCATTAGTGATATCACGTTACAGTGCGATATTTTTAATTTTATTATTATAATAGAAAATAGACATATTGAATTAAAAATAAAAAAATTTAAGTGGTCTTATTTAACCAAAATTACAGCGGCCAGCGCCCCACCGGGGTGTGCCCCGGTCGTCTAGTCCAACCCTGGGCTCATAGCATGTTCTATAAAAATTTTATTTTATTCTACTATAATACTAGTATACTCTTTTCTTGATGTTCCATACTAAATTCCAGTAGCCAGTACGTTAAAACCAAAAGTTTAATGCACTTTGAGTCAATTTGTTAAATTTGTGTCAAACATGTGATACATTTTTAAACTCAGTAATATAATAAATTATTAACTAGCAATATTATGTATACTAGACTAAATTTTTCCTTAAAACTCAATAACAACATATGACAAGGAAATTATTATTTAATTGAAGCAGGCAACTTATTTTCAGTCTCAAACATGTTATACCAGATGGTGTAAATGATAATAGTTTTAATCACAGATTGCTTACTACACTTAAGCTCATGCTATAAATAACAAGGTATTATAGGTTTTTTTTACGGTCATAATGTAGTATCCTTTGGTAGGCACGTTACGTAGCGTAGCATACCTGCATACGGTAATAATATGAGTAATCAATTGGCGTGTTGTTGCGTGGACCTTTACAATCATACCATGTTGTTTTTCATGATTATGCTGGATTGTAAACTAAACTGATTTACTTAAATCATTAAATGATTCACTAAAATGTAATAAACCAACACTAGGCTATTAAAACATGTTTAAGGAACCATAAGTACAATTGATTCAGTGATTATTAATTATGAAACTCGGAGGGTATTTGAATTTAAAATATTGTTTTATTTATAAAAACAAGTTTAAACATTCAAAATAATTTAAATACCTTAATATTGACTGATTACGACATATATTATAAAAATTATTAGTTATATAAACATTAGTATTATTTTAATTTCGATATAAAAACATGTAAATTAATATGATAAATTTAATTAAAAAAGTTATACTTTTAAAAGATGTATTTCAATATTCAGTGTATAAATTGTATATTAATTATAATATTTATAGTGATGAAAATAAACAAGTTTTATCAAAAAGAATCATTGTATTTTAATTAATAAACTTATAAAATACCTATACATATTTATTTAAAATAATATTTTCTTACTCAACATAAAATTACAATTTTTTTTTAATTATATAAAAACAGCAGTCATAGTCAATTCAGTCAGGAATCATGTTGAAATTTTATTAATTTTCAAATAAAAATTAATGTATTGAAAATACTATCCATTAAACAATAGAAGCAAATATATCTTGATTAACATTTTTGTTTTGACGATCTAAAGTTTTTCTGTTTGTAATACTATTATCCATACACATCCAAGTTTGTTTATCGATCTGTTTCCAAAGTTGTACAGCATAACTGTTCATTGTAACAGATAACATAGTTCCAAAACGAGAAAAACTAACTTTTTGTTTTTGCATGTTATCGGGGTCAATTTCTGTTTGTGCCCAATCAAAACAATCATCACTTCCCCATACAAATACTCTACCATTCGAGGCACAGCTAGCAATTACATGATTGTACAGACCAGGAGTTGGACTCCAACTTATGTCCTTGATAGTAGATAATTGATTGTCTGATTCATACTTAACGTTCCACATACCTATTTGACCTTGCCATATTTTGATCTTATTGTCATTTCCTCCGCTAACTAATAGCAAATTATTATTGAATAATTCATTCGACCAACTGATGCAGTTAACTCCATTTACATGAGCATTAGGGATCTTTGATACAGACCAATCATTATTATTTAGAGCATGTATTGAAATAGTACCATCAACACTTGAACAAGCTATGATTGCTCCAGATTTATACGGCGCCCAATCTATTGAAGTCGCTGATGATTTGTGTCCATCATATTGATAAACAACCTTCCACTCACCCTTGTCATTAGTTGTACGTACAATTAATTTACAATCTGATCCACACGAAGCTAAAAATCCAAATTTTGGATGTGAAAACCTTACTTGCCATACAGGACCAACGTGTTCTTGTAATTGTATCACCGGTGCATACACGTCTGGTTTGTCACTATCGATAATTTGAATAACGCCATCCGTAGAACTAGTACAAACATATTTATTGTAATAATCAATATCCGTTGAAAGAATTTGTCCCTTGTGGATGGTTTCGAATGAACTGGCAACTGACAACATGTTTCTGACGAAGACACTATTAACACGTCCGACGTGAACAACACACTACAGGTCACAAGACCGCGGCACTGTGGTAACTTCACAGGACAGACAGACGAGTCGAGTACGGCACTAAGACGGTACAGCCCGGTAAATGTAAACAGCACAGCAGCGACTCGCGTTACTCGACGAAGTCGGACTCCAAAAAATCGTTTTTTAGTAATGCCGCGACATTATCATTGTAATGTTGATTAGTAGTTTTTGATTACCCACGTTAGTTTTTCTTTTTATGATAACGCCTGCTATTTAAGGGGCTTGTATAGGCAATTTTAAAAACGCTTTTTAGTGGAACAGACGGTGTCGAGTCGCGTGTTTTTTCGTCGAGTCATGGTGTTCGTTGGTCGTAAACTCGTAATCATAACAATAGATAATTTCCCGCCTTTTTTTTTTTAAATTTTAAATTTTTTTTACACAATCTGTTCGAATAAATGTAGAACAACAATAATTGAATGACATGATGAAAAAAAAATAAAAAAATATAGGATTCACAGAATGAAGAAACCTCCCAGAAGAGGAACTTCGAAAATTATATTATTATATTTCCGCCTGATAAATACCTACCATAGATAATAATATTATATTTTGAGCTGATACAGTGACACATAATATGACAATAATAAGATATTTAATTTATACAATAAATTATTGAAAATTATGAATTAATCCTAGTTATGAATGTTGTTAATCTATTATTCTTTTTTTTTTAATAATTAATTTAATTTAATTTAAATATGCTCATTACTACATTAGTTATTAATACAATATGAGTATATTATATCTGATAGAAGACTGTCAATCTATAATATATTACTAAGCCAGGATGGGTAGGGTTCAACCCCCCCTAGTCACTTGACAAATATATATGTACTAAGTACTTACATGTAATTTTAATTATTATATTTCCCATTTTTGAATTAGGCAATTTGCCCTGATTAAAATTTGAACACTCCTCCCCACCATTCAAAATTCCCAAGCTTATGTTAGTAAGTATAGTTCATGATATTATTGCTATGAAAATAATTTATTTTACTAGTATAGAAAAATGCAGTAGGTTGTATTATGTTTTCCAAAAACATTGTATTTGACAATGCCGTTGTGTGTATAAAATATAAAATATAATAATATGTATAGGTACTTCAAATGTTTCAAGTACCTACCTAGGTACCTACAAATAATATTTTTAAATTACAACAAAGAAACTAAAATTGTTGTTATTCGTTTAAATACCTAGTCTTGTCCAAATTTGAACTTAAAATATATATCTACAGTGACAATACTAGGATGGCTAGGGGGCTTAGCCCCTGACTATGATTTAGCCCCCTAAATTATTCTTTATTGATTTAGAATTTAGATCCTAACCTAACCTATGGGTTATTTTAAATTAATAGTTTTGTTAGGGGGGTTGTTGTAGCCCGCAGAACTTTAACCCTATAGTTGCATCTCTATGGATAGGTATCTATTAAAAAATTGTGTTAATATATATTTTAGTTTATTAGGTTATAATAATATAATATAAACTACTTATGAGAAACTCTGATTACAATTTTCAATCTTTACAGCTTAAAAAAATGAACATAATATTATTACACATTTTGAAGTTTTAACTATAAAATAATTTGCAAATTTTTTGGTTTTCTCAAAACTTTGTATGTTTATAAAAAATATCATGCCTACCTATGTACCTATCTTTATTCTTTAATGCGTTTGAATTGCTATAAAAACAACTTGTGAGTAACCTTGTATTCAATTTTCAAGTTTTTTTAAGTCAACAAATAATAAAAGATAAATTGTTCAAAAAGAGTAAAAATGTTTTGAAAATTATATTTGTGAAAAATGATCATATATAGACAAAAACATTGGGTGGCAATTTTCAAGAAGTATTAACGGTTATTGGTTTTTGAGTAGTACCAAAGAGCCATAAAAATGTGGAGCTTAAAAAAGTTTGACAAGCTTACAGTTGAAAATTTAATATAAAGAATAACTTCACAATTTCTATTTACATCTAATCAAAATGTATCAAAACTTTACATACCTATATGCTACATATTATAGTATATAGTCACATTTTTTTTATAAATATTAGAATATAAAATGTCAACAGGTAAAATACTTAAATACAGTACATTTCTGTTATTGCGACTACTTAAAAGTTAAAAGTACTCAAGTACCCTTAAATAATAATGTAATTTAAAAACTAAGTTAAGAAAACATTTATGAAATATGTAAAAAATTGTAATTAACTCCTTAGTCAGCTTGTATCAGTGAACCAATTACAATTATTTTGTAATAGAGAAAAATACTAGGTAAAATGATTTTGTTAGATTTGGTGATAGTGTGCCACGATGAGTATAAAACAACAGATTCAATAAAGTGATTACCTAAATATTTTAATTGTGTGTGGGAGTGTGTGTGTTTATTACTTATTAGTTATTAGTAGATTTTAACTACTACCTAGACGTTGTAATTAATTTACAAATTTGCGTAAACAAAAATATTTTGGAAATTGCATTGTCTATAGATATTAAATAATAATAATGCCTATCCGACAAGATTCAAGGCCTTAAATTATAAGTTATAACTAGGGCTCGGATTTTAAAACATAATAAATAACAAAAAAAGCACAAAATTGTTTTAAAAAAGCAAAAATGAAGCATATTTATTTTTTTAAAAAGCAAAAAAAAGCATGACTAAAAATTAACATGAATTAGTTATAATTTTATAAAACTGAATAAAAAAAATTGTAAAATTAATTTAAATTAATAAAAGAATTTATTACCATGTATTTGGCACGAAAATGTTTATTATTTAGTTTATTCATTGGAATATTTACAGCTACCAATATTGAACATAAATCGGCATTAAAATCTGACTGACTACCCCTTACTAAACTGTTGTAAAAATGGTTGAAGTAATGCAGACTTTTCATTTTCGTGTCTTTTAACAGCTTGAACATGTTTTTCTCTCCGTACATGCTGTTGTATATTATATTTTTTTTCATGTGACACTTTTGTTTCACAAAGTTTGCAATCGATCCATCTGTTTGAAAAATTTCTTCACCAAATTCTAACACTAATTTTTTTAAAAATGCATTCGTTTTGACTTTTGGCATTTTAATAAATTACAACACTATGAAGCACTACATATAGAACTTAAATTTTAAACACGTCGATATCGATGTTATACGAGTACTGAGCTTAGGTTCTACAGACTATATATGCAATAGTCGATAAGCTATCGACCCATAAGCTATCTGTAGATCGATAATCTATACATTTAAGGACGTTTCGCACTAATGGTACGGTCACGGTCATTATTGCGGGTTTTCACATTTCTTATTAAGTAAATAAACATTTTTATTTTATTTTTATAGCATAACAGACATATAAAAATTCCACAGTTAGAATAACTGAAAAACAAAAAAAACATTTTCACAAAAAAAAGCAAAAATAAATTTGTTTATTTGGAGTCAGATTGACATGAAACGAATTTATGTATAAAAATTAGATTTCTATCTTAAATATATAAAAAGAAGTATTTCCTTTAAAATCCGAGCCCTAGTTATAACATATAAGTACCGAATTTCACCGACACTTATGGCTTGTAAATTGTAATAAAATAATAAAAATCATAAGGTATATCATAATCATTTTATTAATATTTTAATATTTTAATATCTATTTTTGTAAAAATTAGAAGCCTGTTTAGAATTTAAAAGTTTAAAATTTAAATGTTTTCGAATTCTCAACTGTAAAATAATTTACGCATTTTCGTGATTTTGGGGAATTTTGTAGAAGTTTAAATGATAATAAAAATAAAATTGTCCCTGTATTTTAGATTATGAGTGTAGCGATAAATGTAATATTATGGCCATTGGGTTTGCAATGGTGTGTACGTAGTTGTGTGTCTGTGTGTACACTTTTCATAGAAGAAACTAGAAAGAATGCTACAATCTTAAACTTTGAGATAGGTTATTGAATTTAAATTTAACCCGTCCTAATATTTTACTTTGTAATACACACATTGGATTACACTGTGGCATATTTAACGACGAACACTCGACGACTATATTTTTACTATACAAGAGAGCGACTAACCCAGGTTTTTTTTAATTATAATAAATATAATATAATAATTATTGATATTATTTTACATGATTTTAACATTAACTCATGTATACGATGGTGAATGATTAAGGGCCGCTTTCACCAAATATTTTAAACTTCGATTACGCTTAATCGACTGATAACAGATATTTAACCGGGCAAATTCGGCCGATTAAACCCCGGTTTAACTTTAATCGGAGTTTAAAGTAGTGGTGAAAGCGGCCCTTAGGTATTTTAGTATTTATGGCGAATAAATAATTATTTAAATATTTTACACGCATTTGAACATTCCATTTAACATTACGCATCGCACACTCCGTTATGTGTAAGTATTATATTTTTATATTGGTAGTCTACATTATATGTCCACGTATGTCGGTCATAGCATCTTTTTTCGTCGACATGTTGGTTATTTTGCGTCCGAAAGTACCAGGATCTCATACCGCTGCGTTGCCGTATTCTCACAGACCCTATAGTATTCTGTATTTCTGTCATAGACGGCTCGCTGTCAAATAAAACTCGTCTGAATAGTATTGATGTAATAATATTGTGTATAGACAATATACGTATAGTCCGTATAGAATATATAGTGTTAGTCGTTAGTGTATCTACATTTATTATAGCAGAACAAAACTAAAAAAAAGCCATAATAGTTAGTAAAAATCAAATGTATATTAATATTATATTAAAATAAGTATCAATATGTTATTATGTACCTATGTAATACAAATAACATAAATAACTGTAATAATATTATCGTTATAAAATCAATAAATTATAATAATATGCATGTGCCTACCGCCTATGTTAGCAAAACATTTAATTATACTCAATATCCCAATTATATTTACTTGTCCAGGACATTTTTAAAATAAACATAAAATATTATTGGTTATTCAACATAGGTATTTTTAGTATAGGGGGATTATATGAAAGTACCCTATGTGACAGGTCATAAAAAAAAAAAAAAATGTTTTTTTGTAGGTAAGTGATACAAACTAATTTTAAATTGAATAACAAATAACAAAATGTATAATATTTTTATTATTTATTAATATTTATTATTATTACTAGAGAAATGTCCACGCCGAGTAGGTACATAATTGCAATTTTCCATGTAGTGACTAAATACTAAAATTGTAAATTTGTAAACTTATCTTATCAAAATACAATATAAAATGAACATTGTACATTTCATATTTATTCACATGATATCAAAACTTTATATAACGGTAAATTAATTAAAATGAGTTAGATTCAGAGCAAAACGCGAATGTTTTTACTTTGAGTTATATCATCACGTTTGGAGCAACATATATTTACTTAAATATTCTGCATCGAGGCTGGTTGCTGGTAATAAATATGGCATACTTGATAATTCAGTTGTAAATTAAAAGTAAAAACCGGTAGATACCTACTTGATACTTTTTTTTGGTGGGAAAGGGGAGTAACAAATTTAACAAATTAAATTGTGTTAAATTGTGTGTGGTTTTTATTGAAATATACATTCTATTCCATTTTTACAACACTAATTATATAAATTAAAATAGGTACCAATGCAAATTGTATTTTAATTAAATAATATATACCTATCATAAATATGAATCAGAGTATATATTTATATATATACATAAGTAAACTTACTACCTAGTACCTACTATATATAAGTAACTTTATTAACTAAGTGTTATTTGTTGTTAATACATATTTTAATATATACAAAAATAGTATTTTTATTTTTTACTATAAGTAATTTTTTAGGAGAATGATATTATATAATATATACAGATTTATTATACTACAAACGTACTATATTATATTTTATACACAAAAGTGGGAAAGTTAATGAAAATAATTAACTCAAGTTAAGTTAAGTTAAGAGGACACAAGATCGATAAGTTAAAAGTTAACAGTTAACAACTTATAAATTTAAATCGATAAGTTAAAAGTTAATATAGAAAAAAAAATTGACTTAACTCAGTTTAAAAAAAGTTAATCTATTTTTTTTAAATTAGTATGTAAATCACATAAAGACCAAAGAGTGAATGTGTCTTTCTAGTTTCTAATTTATAAATTATAAAAAACAATTGTATTGAACTTTTATCATAATGTACACTGTATACCATTTTACTTTTACTTTACTATTATTTACTAATTTAAACTATAGGTACTCATCTCAAATTAATAAATTTAACAAATATATTTTTTTTTATATCGTATAGCAACTGAATGTCCATAATACGTGAAGATGAGTACATGACCTTCATATATATTATAAGATATAAAACATTAAAACATAACAATTGTCAATTTGTAATTTAAAATTATTAATTTTATTAAAAACATTTATAATTGCAACTCGCATAATATATAATTTACAACTTAATAAAATATATTAATATACACAAAATTATGGTAATCAAGAAAAAGAACAGAAATGTTTGTGTTTTAGACACTTTTTGTATTGGATTTTTTTTATTTTATACTGATATAGTAATATTTAAGTATAAATGAAAAATTTCAAAATATTTTCAACTTGATGGGGTTTTTTTTAAATCAACTGAGAAAAGTTAAGTTATTTCAACTGTAAATTAAACCAGCTAAGTTCATAAGTTGATTAGAAAATAAACTAACTAGTTAAGTTAAAAAGTTAAAAACAAAATTAACTTTTTAGCTAAACTTCAACTTTTTAACTAGTTAATGCCCACCTTTGATTATACACTAAATTATACAGAAACACTGAAACATTGCAACAGTAACAGTATTATAATTATTTATAATAATATTAATTCAGACAATTTTTATAATTTTATTCAACCGGGTTAGAATCGGTGTAGCTCGAGTGCGCGACATAGCTGTATGGGATCCTGGTTATTTCGGAGGAAAAACAACCGACTGCACTAAAATGAACACAATAAAAAAATACTACTGCGTGGACTATTACTATTACTATTACTATCACACCGAGGTCGAACGCCAGAGCGGGCGCGCAGCAGAAATAATCTGCGTTCGATGTTAGAATGTTAGATGGAATGTTTACAATGTTTACATGCGTCGTGAATCATATATTATATTATATATTATAATCTTTACTAATATTCATTATTCTTATTAATATTCAAATATTATCTATTAAAACCGCTGGTCTATAAAGTGGCGTGAGATTATCCCGAACTGGAATAGGTAATGAAACATGAAACATAATATGGTAAAAAAATCTCGTGGAACTTTTTTTAAAATTTTTTGAATTTCCTTCATAATATATGAAAATTATTCATCATAAACATTATTTATTATATTCCCATTTCCCACCCACTTCAGTAATCAAGTTAAAGTTAAAATCTTGTGAATTGCGTCGATTTAAAAGAAATTTAATCGTGTTTCGGTAATATTTGTATTAATTAACAATAAAAAAAAAATACATGAAACAAAATACCTAACCTTACCTATGCACACTGCAAATGTATAGTATTAATAAATAATAGTACGGAATGTTAAACTAATTTTTGTCAAAAACATCGCATATATTATGTTTTTTAACATTAATTATAATAAAAATATTGTATGTTACTTGTTTAGAGTACTTTGAGTGTTAAAACTAAAAAAGATGGTTAGTGGATGTCGCTCTGCTGTACAGTAGGTTACAAGCAGTGACGTAGTCAGGAATTTAGTTTGGGGGGGGGGCTAAGTATACAAATACAATAGATGTGTCTTTTATTTACACTTTTTATTTTTGTATTAATCTTGATAAAATTCTAAGGTCAACACAGTCAATGATTACAAATGGGTAACTGTAATGGATGGTATCTATCTATTAAATTTCAATTCAATGGTTTAATATCCTTATATACGAAAAACAAGTCTGAGCTGAGACGGTTTGTCAGCCAAAGATATTTTATATTATATTGATATTATTATTATTAATACGGTAGTCGGTAAATTAAATAAATATTATTTGTATATAACAATAATATACACCTTGAGAAAGACGAAGGTTCGGTTTTTGACAACATTTATCAAATTTAAAATACCAAATAATATAAATATTTATTTATATAATGTATCTTAAGATCATTCAAATACAGACATGCATTCGGATTCTTTAATGGAATACATTTTGGTGAACTACCGATGGGTGTTTGTAGTATTCTTCCTCCTACCATGCACTCTGATAGGAAAAGTGTGGGCCACCTTCGAAAAAAGCTTATGGTCACGCCGCCGTCATACCGGACTTGACCACCAAAAAAAAGTTGAAAACATTCAGCTCGAGGTGAATACATATCATATATATATATTGCATTATATTATAATACTATCTAATTAAAAAAAAAACCTATTAATACTACTACCTATCTACTTATTAAATGCCGATTGACTTTTAACTGTTTATATTTCCTCCCCCCACGCAGATACGGCATAGAAATGTATACGCTCCCAACCGTGTGATGTGTACGGCCAGACCTAGTTGGAGGAGTATGACTCTGGCTGAAATGACGTACAAGAAATGCATGTTCAACATAAACGTCCATTTGGATGAGATGATTTCTATCGATAGTCACAATCGGGTAAGCGATTATAGTATAGGTATTTAAGTGGTATGGCCAATCATGATTCATGGCCATGAATATTATTGAATTATAATCATCGAAATCATGCCTTTTATTTCAATATAATGGTTATTCTCCAGTCTACTGTGTCGGTCATCTTATATACTGCAGGTATCATCATACACCTATAGGTGCATGCAATATTATGCTTATCTACATGTATAATTAAAGAGACTTAAATACTTAATGAGATGTTAGAAATTATATTGAAGATCAACAGTAGATACAAGATACCTAACTATTTATTATTATTTATTGACATTTACATTATTATTATAATTATAGCATGAGATTATACAAAAATGTTAGAATTAAAAATCTTTAATCAGTCACTTGGCCACCCAACTTATTACTTAGCTCAAACAAATCTCAAATATTATTATAATAATATATTATAGGTAGGTATCTACGCATCGTACAAAGTCAGTACTCACTACTCGGTAGACACGAGCATACGACATATTTATAGGTATAGATACCTTGACACCATTATATGTTATAGGCTGGTACCTAAAATATAAATTCTCATTTTAAAATTTTAAATTCTACATAATGATGAGTATACCTACTCATAGTATTGAGGGAGTACCTTATACCTAATACCTTTACCTTTAATATTACTGTTATGGTTTATAATATGATGATTGGTGATTACTGATTATAGTGATGTGTGTGTCTATCACCTATCAGTCATCACTCATCGTCTTTATTTGAGGAAGTAAAAAATTATTAGATATCTTCTACTTTGAAGATGGATTCAGGTAGGAAAAATGTTGTATATTTGAATGCAAATACAAATATATTTTTTTAAATTGTAGGTATACTATTTATAATACCTATACCTATGCATAATATTAGTATACCTATTATGCATAGGCGTAGTGTGATGAATTTATATAGGCGGGGATATAGCCTATTCGATTTCTGATACACGACATTAATTCTAAAAATGTAACTAAAAAAAAAATACGGAATTGGGTGGGCTAAACAAAATTCCAAGGGGTCTAAGCCCACATAGATCCCCCAATTCTACGCCTATGCTATTATGTTAGGTACTACTTTAACAATTTTAACGATTTCACCAATACTATAACATGCCTGTAAACACATGTTAACATACTTAAATATTTAATACGCATATATTTAAACTAATATTTAAATAATTAAATAACAAAACAATAAATAAAAGTCACTCTGCTGTACAGTAGGTTACAAGTGGGTCACTGTAATAATGGATGGTGTTAAATTTGAATTCAATGATATAATACCATTGTATAAGAAAAACGATTCTGAGCGAAAACGGTCAGTCAGGATACGATATTACAAAGTATACCTATTTGATGATATTATTATGAATAAAAGTAATTTATATATTTACCTATTTACGTGGACCCTTGTTTTAAATTTTCAATCCTTAACCATAAAAGTTGAACATTTTATAAATTTTTAACTAGAAAATAATTATTAAATTTTAAATTTAATACATTTTGTCAAAATTCGAACTTTAAATGCTTATAAAAAAAAATGTGCCTATGTATTTTTAATATTTTTCCACTGATATTGTAACAATATATCAGGAGCCTTGCATTCAATTTTCACGATTTTTTACCCAACATATAACATTTTATTGATATTTATAGAAAAAAAAACTAAAAAATGTAAAACTGACAATGTCCGTAAACAGCTCAAAAAGAGTCAAATTATTTCAAAATTGTATGGTGTTTAAAAAATGCTAATATAAACATTCAGTGAAATTTTCAAGTATTCCCGTCATTCATTTTGAATACATAAATAACAAAACCGCTTATGAAATCGAGTGATATCCAATCGTAAAATTGAAATCACTCTCTAAATTAATTGCTTCTTCACATTTTTTTTTTTGATAAAGGTTAATTAAATCATCTTGAACTAAATCTAGATTAAAAAAATAAACAAAAATCGAATTTTCGTCATTTTTACATATTTTGTCAATATTGAACTTTAATGCTAAGAAAAAAAGGTGACTATGATTTCAGTCAAATTTCATGTACCTATACTATCATTTGTTTAAGAGTTGCACCAAAAACCAAAATTGATTTTCTCGAAAACAGATTTTGCGTAAAAATTCCCGTTTTTCCTTAATTTTTCTTTTGTTTTTCACGGCGCTTTTACTTTTGACCCCCCCCCCCCAAAGTACCAACTAGATTCACTTTCCTATCAGAAAAGATACTGTTGAAGAAAATCCAAGCACTTTTACTGTCCTAAAAGGTGATGACAGACACAAAAAAAAAACACACATCATTGTAAAATCAATACATTCATCATTCCACTCAGAATCTTAACTATTGATATTGAACTAGTTTAAAATTATTATTTGGTTTTTTTTTCAATTTTAAACATTGTTATTTACTATTTTACTACACAAAATATTTTCTGTTTTTATAAATTGATTACCTACCATTAACTTAATGTTGGTTTTTTGCAAAAATTCTTTTATAATATAGTCTAGACAGTGAGATTTTTAGACATATTTAGACAGATAATAATTTAGCATAATTTTACTTTATATATAACACAAGTATAAAGTTTAAATTATGATATTTTATTATAGTAGTAGCAGTATCTTATTTCGTCTAGTGGTTTTACAATGGTGTTTATTATTTTTTTTTTTATATATCCTGTATACAAAATTGTGTGCTTCGATTTCAACATATAGTACCTACTTTATCTTTGATCAAATTGGATCAATATGGTACTTTAGAGAGGTAATTTTTCGATTTTATCAAAAATTATTTAATTCTATGGGAAAAACCACCGAAAAATTACGAAAAACCGCTAAAAATGGGATTTTCATTTCTAACGCTTTGTTTATCACCATAGAAACGAATAAAAAATTATAATATTAGGTAATTCAACATAAAGACTATAATAAATAATTAAAATTTAAAAAATCCAGACTGATAAACCATCTTCCCTCAGAATCGCTTTTCTTATACAACGATATTATATCATTGAATTCAAGTATCAAGTTTAATACAACCCATTATACATTGACCCACTCGTAATCTACTGTAGGTACAGCAGAGTGATATCCACTTACCCGCCTTTTACAAGTATACAATTCAAAAATAAATAACTATTTAAAAAAAATAATACCAACAGTAAACGATGTCAAATACTGAAATACTGTACGCATTATCTAATATTGTATTAGTTATTGCTAGTTATTATACAGAATAATATTAATATTATAGTTATCTACCTAATAAGTAATACCTAATAAATAATTTGGTATAATACTATATTTCAGTAATTGTATAAATTATATTCTGTGAAACTATATGATCTATACTATATGTATTATTACTTTTTTCTAAATAACAATGCCTAAAATTATTCATCGAATAAATTACTCACGGAGAAGTATTTGAGCCAACAATAATGAATTGAAAATTATTATGATTATATTTCCAATATCGTTTCAACAAAAACAATATTATTTTTATTGATAGTTAAATTTTTGTGAAAAATAATTAATAAAACGGACTCTTTGGTATTTAAATTTTGTTAAAAATACTTTTAAAAAATATTTACAATACACAAAAAATACTTTAAAAATTGTATTTAAATAAAAGTATTCAAATAACTTGTATTCGGATGATTTACAAGACTGATTATTTATATGCACCCTCGTGATGGGCTAGATATATATATAATGTTTGTTATTTTTAATTATTATTATTAATATATTTATAGACAGTCAGGGTCGAACCGAGTATTACAGTGGGCCAATTAATTCCAATATTAATCCAATCCGGGTGGACAGTACCCGTGGCCTTGGAATTAGAAGACTTGACTATAGGTATATCGTATATAATATATATATATATATACATGCATAATATAATGATCACGGCTAGAAATAATATAACGGTTATAATATGAGTGGTATGTATCATAGTATTAATATTATGTTATTCGTCGTTTAGGAGGACTAGTTATGGGCATTGGATTGGAATCTTCGTCTTTTAAGTTTGGGTTGTTTCATAAGACATGTACGCGATACGAACTCATTACAGCCGACGGTGATTTGATCACATGTTCAGAGGTAACAGTATATAATTTCCTATGATTTCATAGGTTATTTACATATACGATGTATAGTACTATAGTATATATATATTATGTCGTATGGAAAATGATTTAACGTGTGCTTAACCTATCGGTTATTATTATAAATTATAATATATTGCTATATTGCAGGCAGAGAATCCAGACGTTTTTGAAAGTATTCCATTTTCGTATGGTACACTAGGATTTTTGACAGCCATCGACATCACCATAATACCGGCAAAAAAGTACGTATAAAACATTGGATCCAATCAATTACGAATAAAAAAAACTACACTTATATAACACCTACTGGTGGCTATAGGTTCTATGGCTTATGTTGCCCGTTTTGGGTACCTATATTATACTTCTGGATAATATTATAGTTGATTATTACTTATCTGCAGTTAATAGAAATTTACTTCTATATGACTAAAAGACTTAGATAGTTAGATAAAGTGGTGGATCCTCAGTCCTCAGAATAATAATTATACTCGGGAGCAGTGGCGTAAACTGGGTGGTGCAAATGCAGCACTGGCACCACCACATCTAAAATGTGGTGGTGCAAAGGTATGTTTTTGCACCACCAGAAAATCATTGAAATATATAATATATAAAGAGGTACAAAATAGTTATTTTAGTACATGTATTAGACATTATCATTTAAATTATTACCCTATCTATATTCTAAAATATCGTACAACCCCCATAAATAGTTAGATTATTATCTATGGTAACCACTATCCACAGAATATTGTATTTTATTATGGCAGTATCACAGAATCACGATTAAAGATATTATATCTTTAATCGTGCACAGAATAGACGTATAATATGGTAAAATTATATTGCTATCAACATTCTACAAAATAGTGTGTTATCACTGGATCAATGTTCATTAAATTCTCAAAAGTCAAATGTCAGATGACAGCTAGACGTCGTATTGAATCAAATTTTAAAATTCTCTTCAGGTTTCATAAGCGCCAGGAAAAACAACATAAAAATTAAGGAAAAACAGGAATTTTTACCCGAAATCGGTTTTCGACAAAATCGATTTTGGTTTTTGACCAAACAAATGAACATATACATATATAATGGAAATATTCACTGGTTGGGTAAAAAAGCTTGGAAATTTAATACAAGGCTCCAACTATATTGTTAAAATGACATTAGAAAATTATTAAAAATCCTTAGTCATAGTTTTTTTTTATAAGCATTTAAAGTTCAAATCTTGACAAAATACAGAAAAATTACAAAAATGAATAATATAATTTGAGTTGAAAAAATCATAAAAATGTTTCTTTTCAAATCTAAGATTTTAAAATGTAATACAAGATTATTCATAAGTTTATATACGCCTTTATCAAAAAAAAAATGTCCACAAGTAAATCAAATTAAATTTTTATGAGCATTTGAAAATCATATTTTTACAAGATTGGATATTCACTAGATTTCTCATGTAGCGATTTTGTTAATTTGTTGTTATTCAAACAAATAACTGTAAATACATGAAAATTTATATATTTATATTTTAATTTTCTATACACCACAAAGTTTTGAAAATATTTTAACTCTCTTTGAGCTGTTTCCGGACATTGTCATTTTTTAATTTTTTTAGTTTTTTTTTTCTATAAATATCAATAAAATTTTATTTGTTGGGTAAAAAGCGTGAAAATTTAATGGAAGGCTCCTGATATATTGTTACAATAGCGTTGAAAAATATTAAAAATACATAGCCACAATTTTTTTTATAAGCATTTGAAGTTCAAATGTTGACAAAATGTATGGATAAATATATAGTTTTTTTTTGTTAGGAAGGATTTTACTTAGAAAGTTGGATTATTTTTGTGTTGGAAATTATAGGTTAAGAATATGCCTATGCACCACCAGAAATTGGACCCAATTTACGCCACAGCTCGGGAGAACATATTATATCTACCTCTGGCTATATAACCTATATATAATTATTAATTTCCACCATAGCCGTCTAGTCTTGTCGATTGTAAATTGCATTTACAGTAAATAGGTAGGTACAAACTACAAGGTTGAAGGCAGTATACTAGTATATGTATATTTAGTTAAAAATACCAAGAGTAAAGTAAATAATTTCGTTCGGAATTTTTCGATTTTTAAAATTGATGTAGTAACTACTAATGACCTTATGAATTCACCGATATTTATTGATCTAAAAGTCAAACTTTATCGCTATATAACTTATAACTGTTATGAATTTATGATATTATGAATGATTTTACGTAGTATTTTAGTTATATAAATGTTTGTGTAACACGCAATATTGAATATCAACGTGTGAAAATTATGTCGCATTAATATAATAATGATTTACGAAAATAACTTAATATATTATAATACCTATTGGCCTATTCTACATTATATAATTTACCTTTTAAAAAATGTTTTAAAATAACCTAATGCACGTACAATTAAATAATATTATCATGATGTCTCTTGGTGCTCGGACCTTGGGTAATGATAAATATAACTATCAAAAAACAATATTACTTACAACCTACTTAAAAATCCTTTGACAATTTGACCGCAATCTTGGATCTAATACACAGGAGATCGATAGGTAGGTATAACTCAAACTGTATTGGGCGCAATTTACGTCTTTCCGTTAATGACACTATTTCCCATGTGGACTGTGGTGATATTATACTATTTCCATGCGCCAATAATCTTCTGCAATAAACTCGAATTTATGACCACAAAAAATAATTATTTTACGTATTATTGAGTTGCGCTACATGCCCCTCTCGTAAAAAGGTTTTTGTTTGCCCTTCCCTCTTATATACGTAATTACTAATTACCCAATTCATCCAACAAACCATTTATACCTACGTTAAAACATGTTTAGATATGTCAGACTCCAGTATCGTCCGATTAGTTCTTTGGAAAAAATTCAATCCTGTCTTATCTCAGAAACGCTTGATACGGAAAATAATGATTTTGTTGAGCTATTGATGTATAGTAAAGATGAAGGTGTTCTGATGACTGGAAAAATGACAGACGGAGATCAAAGCACAGTAATAACTATAATAATATTATACCTGTTTACTCAAATATAAAATAGTTACATCGTACATACGATATATCATCGTTATCGTATTATTAGCATGGCTTTGAACTTAATGATTTTTAATGTCAACGAGTTTTATTTTAAATTCAAAATAAATAACATACATCGTGTATAGAAAATGCTAATATAAATAACCAGTGAAAATGTCTTGTACATACTGTAATTTGTTTTAAAGTGACACTAAAAACCAAAATCGATTTTGTGGAAACCTATTTTAAGTATAAATTTACGATTTTCCTTAATTGTTATATAGTTTTTCCCGGCACCTTTAAAACACTTCTGGGAATTTTAAATTTTGACTTCTCGAATGCATCAACTAGATTCACTTTCTCATTGAACAAGATAATGTTGAAGAAAATCGAAGCAGTTTGACTGCCCCAAACGGTGAAGACACACACACACAAAAAAAAAAACATCACTGTAAAATCAATACATTCATCGCTTAGTATCTAAAATATAATACACAACAATTTTTTAAATAAGTTTTAAGCACCTAATTAATTAATAATTATTATTATTTACTAGCTGTACTCAGGCAGTAATAATAATAATAATAATAATAATAATAATAATAATAATAATAATACAGCTGTAGGCATTACCCAGGTTAAAATTAATCTATCTTTCTATTGTTTTCCGTTTTGCTTCAGTCAGTTGAAAATTGAAATACATAAAAAAATACAGTTACAATGATTAAATTTATGATTTTTCACTGCTTAATATTATTACTTATTTTATGTACATTAATTAATTTGGATTTAACTCATGTTTTATTAGTTCATTAAATTCAAAGCCCTAAATTGTAAATATTAATTGTATTTGTTTATATGAAAAAAAAAAATATATTCCCTAGAAATATATCAATGAAATTGGGCGATTTTACAAACCGTGGTTTTTTAAACACGTTGAATCATTCTTATTATCACAAAAGAATGCCGAAGAATATATTCCATTAAAAGATTATTACTTTAGACATAATAATTCTTTATTTTGGGAAGTGCAGGTAACATTACTACATTTTATAGAGTTTAATATTATTGTATGTACCAACCGACAGTAATGTAAGTATGATATTTGTGTACAGGATATAATACCTTTTGGAAACCATCCAGTATTTCGTTATCTATTGGGATGGATAATGCCAGCAAAAGTGGCTCTACTGAAATTGACACAAACTGATACCATTAAGCGATTGTACAATGAGCATCATTTCATAGATGACTTCATACTACCAATTTCATGTCTGAAAAAATCTGTAGAAAAATTTCATAAACACTTAAATGTAATTGAGAAAACATTTATTACGAGTATAATTTGAACACATTACATATTAAAAAACAATTTAAATTGTGTATGGTTTCATTTTAGATTTATCCTATTTGGGTATGCCCAACTGTTTTAAATCCAGGTCACGGTCTCGTACACTCACATGCTTCAGTAGACAATATGTACATTGATATTGGTTTATATGGAGAGCCCAATGTGTCCAATTATAACTCAGATATCGCGAAGGATTTAGAACTATTTGTACTCAAGTCGAAAGGGTAAGTTAAATTTTATAAGTGTACATTTTTATAAATGTAATGGTTTTTTTTTTTTCAATTTAATTTTAGATTTAAGATGATGTATGTCGGCACTTATTTGAATATATACGAGTTCAAAAAAATGTTTAATCATTGTTTGTATCAGCGTATAAGAATGCAGCTTAATTGTGAATACAACTTTCCAGAAGTCTACGACAAAGTGAATAAGAAAGTTAGAAGATAATATTTGTACCTTAATACTAGTTATAAAATAAAAATCAGAACAATAAATGCTAACATTAAATATTATCTCTAATATTTAATAACTTCACATTTAAATGTTCATTATGCACAAGTGATGTATAATTAGTAATAATTTGATTTTTAATACAAATTATTCAACATAATTTTAAAAACATTTTTTCTTTCTGAAAAACGGTTATATCAAACAATAATTTGTTTAGCTTATAACATTTCTTACAACTAATATGCCAAAAGTGTTTTATTGTATCCAAAGTAAAATAAAATAAAAGACAAGATGATTTTAAATTTATAAGTACTATACATATTAATTGGATACTTAAATATTTAATTTGTTGACAGTAATTAAATAAAAATGAGACAACATAAAGAAAGTTTGCTTTTAATCATTTATTAATCAAGATCATCAGTTTACCTATACATAATGGCAACACTTGAAATAAAGGTTTTGTATTTTGTGTCTTAGTCTTAATCACAAATGGGAAATATAACCATATAAATTATTTTTAATAATTGAATACAAAAAAAAAAAAAAAAATAATAATAATAAATGAACTGTAGAAACAAAGAAATTTAATTATTCAATATCGAAAAAAATCACTTATCATAGTCAATTACACACAATGGTTTAAAAAAAAAGTAAAAATAATAATAATAGATTCAAAACAAATTAATGGAAATTATAATTTGAAGTAATTTATGTAAGCCAAATTTGGCAATTATAAAATTATAAAAATAGTATGATTACAAAAAAAAAAAAACTTAAATTATATAATACTGATTGACCATAAATATCTAGTGATCAATGGTTGAACTCAATTATATTTTGTAAACACACTTTATGGAATATAATTTGGTTAACTATTCAAGATGACATTTATACAGCCCTAAGGTTGATAAGTTAAAAAAAAAATTCTTTTTAGGATAGACATTAATTATTTTGAATGGAATTCTTTGATGCATAATTTACAACTCCAGCAACCTTCTGGCGGTGATGTAAGTGGTGGTGTTAAGCAATACACATGATAACCACGATCACAATCATCACAAAACAAAAGTTGATCCTATTAATAAACAGAATAAAATTTTTAGCTTTTGCAGTATTTAATAACTATGAAAATATTATTCTTACATCGTTATCTGATGTTCCACAAATTGAACAACATTTACACTCGATGCACTGCCAGCGATATTTTCCAACAGAAATGATCATATTTGCAGTAAATTGCAGACATGTTGGATGGCCTAAAAAACATGAGAAGTAAGTTTAGTATATTTAACAAAATAAAATGCAAAAAACTTTTACCTGAACGGCCACAGTCCGAACAAGAAATCAATATTTCTGGTTGACCAGATTTATTAGATACTTCATCGCCCAAACAAAAATCACAATACGGTGATGGATTTGCAGATTTATTATTGCCTCCAGATTTTGTTTTAGTATATCCCTAGAGAATAGAACAATTATAAAAATACTTACATACATTAAAATATTATAACACAAATTATTACTTCTCTCGAAACCGCTTTATTATGTGACGTTTTTGCTGGAGTAGCAGTTGATGGAAAAGTTGAACTTGCCGTGCTCGAAGCTGCTTCATTTGGATTCAATGTCACCAGTGGAGAATTGTTTTGATGGTTTGACATCCTAGCTGAAACCCGTTTTGAGTGAGGAGCAGGAGACGCCACCGGTGTATTGTTGCTGCCTGAAGGACCTGAAACATATTACCATTGATTCGGTCCAATTGTACCTTGACCAAACCATGCATTTGGGTCTACAAATCACAATGCATACTTCAAATAGTCTTGTAGTAGGGAAGTAATTATTCCCAGAGGTGTGATGCACTGCAACTTGCACAGTAAACTTTATTCCCTACTCTTATAATTTATTATTATTTTCATAAAATAATAATAAAATAATATAATATAATATAATAATAATAATAATAATAATAATAGTAAAATTCTATATCTAAATAAAACCAGCTGAAAAACTTAACTATACTAAATATAACTACCAAAAATAAATATTAAGCTATTTTATCTTCATTTTTTGTCATCAATCAACATTTTATTATTATATGAATACATATTACACATACACAATTGATGTAGAACAATGAAAATATAATATAAAAATATTTCAATAGGGATTTTTTATATTTCCGTACTATTATGGAAAGTTTAATAACTTCAATTTATTACAAATTTAAATTGCCATTAAAATAAAACATTTCATTACTAATTTATTGTAATAGTACAATCACAAATAAGTATGAAATAATTATTAAAAAAAAAACAAAACATATTTATACGTTTTAGGAAGAAAGAAAAGGATAACTATAAAAAAGAAAACAATAATTATTTATAACTTTATGGTTTATTTAGATTAAACAATTTGTTATACATATCCCAAAATATGTCCATAGTACAGCACCCATTGCCTTAATGAATTATATGGACTTAAAATAGTCAGAGTTTAACTCAGAATTGAACACAAAGGGACAATTTCCAATTTTAAGACAACTCTATAATAATATTATGACATGGTAATAAACTTAGTTATTTATTTTAACTAAAAAAGATATGTGATTGAAATAATTACTATATATTATGTACTATACTATACATAATTAATTAAATAAAGTAAAATTAAACTCGGAGCACAATGAGCCATCTTAAAAATGGATTTTGTTCAATGAATTATGATTGCCCAAACATAATTTACTTATTTAAAAACAATTGATGATAAATTCATATTCATTGCTCATAAAACACTATGTTTACTCAAAATTAACCACTACCAGGTACGCAGACAATTGTGTTAAAAACAAAAAAATATTACGATGTGTATATATATTATATATAAACATATTAATGGTTTTAATTAGTTATAGTATTTAAGTAACTAAAAAATTGAAACATGACAAATTTAATTATATACTATAAATATAAAACTGATTAATCAACGTTTCTTAATTACAAATATTGATCTATTTTAAATTATAATTGATTGATTTTTTTTTCATAATAAATAGGCGATATAATATCACTCATTGAAATAAAAGGTGACCAGTTGATAAAAATACAATTTATAATATTAATTTGATGCAGGTCAGGCATATTTGAGTAAAGAGAAATTTTAATTTTTAATACTCAATCTTACTAGGTATATAAACTGTACATATTATCCAAAAATAGGTCCCATTTAAATATCTGAATGATCAACAGATAAAAGTATAAAAAAAATTCAATTTTAATAATTTGGACTGATTTAAACGATAATTAAAAAAAATATACCTGTAATATACCTATAAAATATTTATAGGTAATAATATTGATTCATCATTTAGATAAATTATAAATTAATTTAAGAAAAGTTGTACTATTAAATAATTCAATATGTAAAAATAAATTTAAAAAATGATCAAAACAAAAACAAATAAAATTGTAAAAAACAGACTAGAGAAAACAATTATTACTTAAATAAACAATAAATAACGCATTTTATGGATACAGAATGTATTCATGTTTTAATTTATAATTTAGAAGAAAATTGTCATATAAATAAGTAAATTTAAAAAGGAAACTTGTGTTTAACACATTTGTATGCATCTTTTAAAAAATAAAAATCACATTTGTTTACTTAAACTTGTATTAAATTGCTTGTAGATGTTTATAAATAAACAGTCAATAAGATGTATAGATTTTATTGCTTAAGTTCAAATTTTTTAAATAAAATATAATACTTAAATTTTAAATAGTTTTTTTTTCTTTTTTTATATCAAATTTAAATTGTTTCAAGTTGAACCAATAAAATATTCAAAGAATTCAAGTGTAATGTAACAAAATAAAATAAAAATTCCGGTACTATATAAATAATATAATATACTTTATAACATTCTAACTCTTATGAAAAACTAAGCATCTCATATTATGCTCTAACGACGATAACATTTGTAATTAAAGAACTCACTATATTCTTTTTTAACTCGCCAATAAATAATAAATAGATGTTTCTTAATATTATTATAAATTGAAAATAAATAAATAAGTCAACTGCCTAGTTAAATGATTGGTGTAGTTATAAAATATCACAATAATTTTTTTTTTTTAGAATTTACATCATTATAAATTACATAATTATCTATATATTATAATAAATTAAAATTCATATATGACTGTACATTGGAGGGAAGCTCATGATTTGTCCCAGATTATATGTGTAATACTGAATTTATAATGTGCTACATATTAAGCATTTATCTGCTGGTTTAACATGTTTCATAATAAGGCAATAATTATTTAGTAGTACACATGGAAATATTTATACAAAAAATCTATACTAAGTGATTTAATTCAGTACAATATAGGGTAAAAATTCACTAATATAAGTAGGAATGTCTGATGTCCACAAAAAAAAAAAAAAAAACATTTATTTTAACAAAATAAAACAAATTATAGCTATGAGAGTATTCTATGCTATTGTGATGTTATTATTTTGGTTTAAGGACGTGGTTAAGTCACTGCCACCAGCATTATTATAATGATAATGTTGCCATAAATTGATGTACACAAGGTATGGCCCAGACCTTCACCACTAAACCCTTAAATAATATTTTCTGTCATTCGGGACGTCTGCCACCTCCATCTTATCCTTCAAACAAAAACAAACAAAAAGAGGGGCTTTATTTTATTTTTATTCCTTGAAAATTAATAATGAAATATATGTTTTTGTTTAACGTCACATTCAAGCGCATATGCACTCGCCACACATGCATACACAGAGCTGGGACAAATCATGATTTAAATTTGAAAACAATTGTTATTAATAAGACAAACAAACCAATCATCAACGGACAACGAAATATTCTGATTAAAATAATGAGTTTAATCCTAAATCAATTTGTATTCATTACCAAGAGTTATCAAAGTCGCCGGTAAAGCATTGTCGTTTTAAAGGTTGATAACTTTTCTAAAAATTGTTGGTTCAAAGAGACGGAGCTTAAAATCACAACCCCTTATCCATACAATCAAAGAGGCTTCAATATAACAAGTTCACTTAACACTTGCATTAAAGTCTTTTTGATTTTAATTCATGCCCAGCTCTGCATATAAATGAGAGGTACAGGGAAAACACCCCATATCTATAAAATGTTGAATTGAACTTTTCAAAAACTATTGAAATTTTCCCAATATATTATTAAATTAATCAAATAACTTTTAAGTTATAGTAATATAAAATAATATGGGCATTGGAAATTAATTAACAATATTGGCTATTGCTAAATATTTTGAATGAACACAATATATGAATTAATGATATTTTATGTTCAGCATGAATATTAATAGTTTCCATGTACCCCTCATAATATGTATACTGTTGATTATGTTGTTAATAAGCACAAATTACAACATAAATTACATAGTACAAACTACAAAGAAAAATTAAATACTAGTGCTAAACTTTTAGGTTTATGGCATAAAACGACTAATGCTTACCAAATTTAAATTACATTGTCGCTGTGTATGATTATATTAATTTCCTTAGATTTAATTTAATACACATTATAAATACCAATAATAGTCCATGAATCAAGTGTTTGGATAATACAATATTCATAAATATATAGTAGTCATATATAATAAAACAAAAAATAAATTTAAAAGCAAGTCATAATTGAGATTTTAGAACTATAAAGCCAATCAAAAAAATTTTATTTTAGAAATTAGGTGGTATTATTGTGGGGTTCTATACAAATTTTATATAGGTATGGTAACATAATAAATACCAATTTAACTTTTTAACGTTGTTTTAAATCAAACTAAGGAAAAACTGAATATTATTTTAAAACTCCACATAAAATCTTAAGCAATTAAACATTATAAATAAGTATGTCAATATTACAGTTTAATGCATTAAAATAGCATTCACATGCAGTAAATTCTCTAGGTGGTATTTAATTTATAAATATAAAGTTCATTAAGACTCGATAAAATCTAACTTCAAATGTATGACCTTAGTTTACTTCACACTACTAATAGAAATGCAATACTGTTATTATAATGCTCAAGTCCATATTCATTGTAAGCAAAAACTTTTTATAATTTACTAAATACATATTCAATAGAAAATAATTGTGACACTCATAAGGGCTAATCAAATAAAACGAGTATTGTACTATGATCTCTACTCAGATTGCATAACATAAACAATATGAATAGAAAGGAAACCCACTGGTAAACAACTAAGAGAGTTATTGCATGCAAAGCAAAAAGCATAAATAACATTTTTAATTTTGATTTAGGAAATAAAATCATAAATCAATAAATTATAAGGAAAAGCTAATAAAACATTTAGATTTTGAGATTCTATGATGAATAGGTAATATTTATGTAAGGTAACATTTGAATATGATATAATTTATTCATTGAAAATTACTTTAAATCTTATTCTCAAAATTATGCAAAAGTATATTTGGTAAAATTTTAAGTAGCACATTCAAAAAAGAAAACCCATAATATTAAATATCTAAATATCACCGAATAATAATAAGATTTCAAAATACATAGAAAAAATTAATTTATCTAATTTGACATATACACTATGATTATAAATTGATCAAAAAATTACTAAAATAATATGGTCCAAAATTAATGAAACACAATTCATTACAAATTTGTTGTCATATTCAATTAAAGAGAAATCATTATTTTCTTAAATTATATTTAAACTTTAATAGATAATGTATATATTATTCATGCAAACAGATTAAAATAATTTTTTTTATTTATTCAACAACCATAATAAATACAAATATTTTAAATTTTTAACGATAATAAATTGTATCAACAACCTATTTATGTTTATAAACCATATTAGAAACTACATTTACAAAATAAACAAGAATTTGTCAAATTTCTAACATAGCCCCCCTTTTTTATACAGTTAATAAATTTAAAAATTATCATATAGTTGGATTAGCTAAAGTTAATACCTAGCCAACCTAAGATACATTTGTCGTAGACATTTTTAACTAATTTCCAGCAAATATATCCTTGATCGAGATTAGGCTCAAGAATGAAATATTTTAGAAAATGTTCTAGTGCTTAAATTTATTTTATTTTTTAATATTTTTCCTGTAGTATAATTTAATGGTTTAAATTAAAATAAATATTTGTAAATGGTAACAATGAAAATAGGGTCATAATTATTTGATTTAATCAGGTTTCAAAATCAACAATTTTTTATGGATGTTTTGAATTGTTTTTAACCAACATGAAAAATAGTATAACAAAAACCTGAGCTAAAGTGCGTGCAGCCAGAAGAATGTTTTAATTTTAAGCGGTTTAGTGATTACCAGGGGCATTAAGGAAGGTGACATAACTGTCCTGGAATTTGCTCCAACCTGTTGTAGTTTGTTGTTGTTCAAATGGTTGAGACTGTTGTGTTTGTGGAGACACAGGGGTTGATACTAAACCACTCTCTTGGCTGGCCTCTTCATCTGCTACAGGTATATTGGCAGCAGGTTTTTCCTTGTGTGAATGAGTGTAATGATAAGTAAGACCAGGTCGAGTCTTGTAACGAGCTCCACATACTGAAACATTAGCATACGCTAACACCCTCATACAGCCGGAATAATGGTCACGACAAACAAAAACACTCAAACGCAAACAAGTTAAACTAGAGTACTGATACGGTGTGACGACCATAATACAAATTACAAAATCATAAAAAAAAATCCAAATAGATATAAAATAATAAGTTTTTAAAATAAATTAAGAAAAGCAATATTTTTTACATAAATAAAACACCATATTTAAGTAAAAAGAATTAACTGTTCATAAAAAAAATTTAACATTTCTAAAAAATATATCTATAATTCTTTTTTATACTGTTCAACCCAAAATACTATTAAGGATAATGACTACCAAAATTTGTGTATGAATTTTTAGACCCTTATAGACTAATATTTAAAGTCTTTTTATTTAGAAACTTTAATAGTAATTCTTAATTTAAAGTTACAATAAATTCAAGTTCTAATTTTACTATACCTGCCTATAATAAACGTATGATATGGAGGGCATAAATTTAATTATATTTGTATGAATAATACCACCTCATTGTGCTTTGCTAACACAACATGCATTATGGTATAGTATGCTCATTTGACATAATTGAAATAATTAGGGTAAAAATAAATGCAATATTTTATTGCAAGTTAATCTTTAGGTTATGGTAAATTTTGTGCACGACTATAAAAATGTTAAGACCACAATAGGTACATAAAAACGACTTAAATAGCATTAACCAAAATATAACACAAATGCAAAAAATGTACTTACGGTCGCATGCATATGGTTTATCAGGGTCTTGAAGATCAATGAAACCACTCATTCCTTTTTTTCTTCCTCTTCCAGATGTTGAACCCTTCATATTAACATTTAAGTATAAAATATTAAAAATAGCACTGCTTTACATTTGTATTAATTGCATAAATACAATTAAAAGTATTTGGTCTTATTAATAATTATTTGGGCTAAGATACATATTATGCAATAAAAAAATGGTAGAATTATGTAAAAAATATGTATAATTGTATTATGTATTTTAACACGTTCACTGCATATCATATTTTTGTATACTTGTCGTGACGCTGATAAAATTCTAGCTTTAAAAAAAAATTTCCTAAAAATTGAAAAATTAAAATATCAGTGTACAGTTTGCACTTGATTATGAAACAATGCTTATAGAAGACGCTGAAAAAAAACCAAAAGTTTAATCGTAACACTGACCAAATTATAGTCCATTAAATAACAAGATACATGACGCCAATTGGCGTCATTCAGCACATGCGAACTATGTACAATGACGCCAATTGGCGTCTTACGCAGCAAACGTGTTAAATTTGTACTCAAAATTAAAAAATTTGCAAACAATTATTTTAAAAGTTACAAATATGCAGTCAATATTAGTCAAAGTTCACAAATTGACAAATAATAATAATAAATTATGAAACAAGAGCACGACATTAAAATTAGCATTGGTGCTAATTTGTTATTTGTTGCACAATTTATAATATCATATGTAATCTACGAAAATATTTAGTAGGAACCACGTATTATGAATTATTTTTATTACTGAATTGGGTTTATACAATATAATATTATAATTTTGCTATAAAATAATGATTGATTTTATGTTAATTGCAAGAGCATACACTCAAACCATTGAGTGTTATGGTCATTTTAAAAATATAAGTTTTAAGAAAAATGCTTGGGACAAATTTCCAAATGTTACATTGTAATTTAATTGGAGAATTACAATATACATCTAATAATTTTATTTTTTATGCTCAGATAAAGTTTTAAGTGTTTATTATTAAATGTATAGGTAAAATGATTATTAATAACAATTATTATACTATTTTCTTTTATAAAAAGTTTTAATGATTTAAAATTAATAATAATAATAATAATAACAATTATTACTCCTTGTATTCATTTTTTAAGCTTTTTACTAGCAAACAAAAAATGTATCAAACATAAAACAAAAATAAAACTAAATATATAAACTTATTAATTTAACAAGGGATCTACAAACAAACCAACAATGTTTTAATCCACAGTTTCCAGTCCATACTATCTTAGTTGGTGATTTTTATACAAATTATACATTTTACTTATGGGCCACAAAAAACTACAATGAGGGCAAGTGGTACGAGGGGTTATCGACCCCTGTCCAAGATTAAAATTTATTAAAGCAAATTTAATATTTATACTTACTCGTTGGAACATGGAAGAGGAGGTTAAAAATAAAACATAAAAACAAAAGTGGGATGTAATTTTTTGCAACAGGTTTCAATAAAGGGTGGGTGGGTGGGGTGGGGTGGGGCGGGTGGGGTGGGTGGGACAGTGGTTGATAGTGATCCTTGCCATACACATTATTTTTTACTTCAGTGGCCACTGAATTCCTATACTATTTATATTTACTTAATAGTTAATTATTGATAATTTCTCACTTTTGTACTGCGCCGACCACTTGTACTTTCATTATTCGTACTATTACGACCAGGCTTCCCAACTTTCCGCCTTTTTCGTTTAGTGTAACTCTCTTCATAATCATAATCTGAATCGGCATCAGGTTCTTCAAATCCTTCGATTTCTTGAATTTCAAATTCATCATAATACCATTCCTTAAACAAAAAACATAATAATTAATACAATAATATAGTTGATAAAGGCAAATATTTTTGTAGCTTTAAGTGTTTGGATGTTTAAAAGATACTGTATCATCGGAATTTTAAATAATTAAGACATCTTTTAGTAGTGTTTGGGCCTTAGAAAGTGCATATAGGTATGTGACTCGAGTTTAAAAGTAATAAATGTCTACATTAGGACCTTAGAGTAATATTACTCTATGATTAGAACTAATTTCTTATCTCAGCCTTTCGACATACCAAATTTTGTTCACTAATTTCAATAGTGTGCTGTTAGTTTTGATATAAAGAGTGAATTGACCGTTAATCAAACTTTAAAGCACGATTTAAGATAGTATGGTTGCCCAACGAGGTATGATAAGACGGCATTGGATTTAAATCGGACCCCCGTTGCTAGCGCTTCTAGTGGACTATTTTATAATTGATAATATAATATGATCATTATATATATTTTTATTGTATATAGGTATAACATAACAATTTTTATTAGTTTTGATTTGAACCAATATGAGCGCTGCATGCGGGGGTCCCCGTAAATCACGTGACTTTTCGATTCAAACCGTATGCCGTGTGATAACATTTTTCTAATGGGTCGATGGGCAACCATACTATCTTAATCGTGCTTTTAAGTAAGAACATAATCTGTGCTTACGCGACAACTTATTCAATATTTTAATTTTCTAGTGAAATATAAGCATCTTTAATTTTTGATATTTCACATGCTCATTTCTTGCTTGATTAAAATATAAAAAAAAAAAGAACTGACGCTTAAGCACAGATAATGTTCTTACCTTAAAGTTTGATAATGAGTAATTTCGCTCTAATATCAAAACTAACAGCACACAATTAAAACTAACTAACAAAAATGTATGTCGTACATTTTTAAGATGAAGACAAAAGAGGCATGGTTACTGCGTAGTGCCCCCTTAGGGGGATCGGTGGTGGACAGTTTTTAAAGAGTTCAACATAGGCAATTTTTAAATTTCATGCACACGATTCTTGTAAATGTCTTAGGTGATCATGTGTGTAAAAGAAATAGTAGAGCACTACCACACGTGCATACACAAGTCGTCACCTCGGCGTTACGCGCGTGAACGGTAAACAATTTATGCTCAATTGGTGTACTTTTTGTCCATCCTACCGATTGACCTTAAAATGTGATAATATTTCAGAAAACCGATCTGAATTTGTTATTATATCTAGGTCAGTCAGTACACATTATAAGAGTTCTGATTCTCCAATAAAGAAAGTTTGAAAATTCCGAAATTTCAAAATATTAAAAACCAATTTTTCGTTGTTGTGGCAGTAGGGAGGGGGGAGGTTGTGAAATTGGGAAAGTGGACTCAATCTCAAGTAGACATAATAAAGAATTCAATTCAGTTTTAAAAAGTATTATTGCATAACTAGGTAAATCAGTATGATGAACAAATCAGTATGATTGGTATCTTTTGGCTAAAATAACTATTCGCCTCCACCGATCATCTCTTTAATAATTAATAGTAATTATACTTTATCTAATTAGTTTATATCACAAGTTATAGGCTAAATTATTTTTAACACTTACAGAAGATACTTTAGTGTTTGAACTATTTTGGTTAGTCTGATCATCTTTAGATACTATGGTATTTGTTCCAAGGCTATCTTTACTATCTTCATTGTTTGAAATTGCATTTTGACTGTCTCCAGTATGTAAATCAATATTAAATGAATTAGTTCCATCCCCAGAATCACCACCACTTGCTAAACCTTATAAATAAAATAATTAAAGAGTTTAGAAATAAATAATTACAAGGTACATTATTTCATGCATAACATTATTAATATACTTATAATAGACTAACCAGATTCTTTACGTCTTCCAGAAGAATTGAATACAGAGGAATTTACAGAGCTGCTATTGCAGGTATTTAACAAATATTGTCTTCTTTTCTTCTTCCACCTTTTGGAAGGGTATGTATATACTTGACCGTTATTTAACCCAGGCATACGCTGTCGTTCCAGCATCAATAAACTTGAATGTGTTTGAGCTACACCTAATAAATAGGAATCACAATTATAATTAAAGATTAGATGCATAATAAAGTTGGTTTTATTAATAGAGTACTTATAGAACCATGCATATTATCTCATAAGTACCTGTTTGGGTATCCAAAAATGGCATTCTTAATCGCCGTTCTATACATAATCTTGTATTATAATTCACAGAATTCTCAACAGCTTCACGGTAAGATAAATCATTGATAAAGCTAAAATAATAAATAAAATACTGTATTAGAAACAATTTATTTTTATAGGTACTTTATCATAAAAAAAAAATTTACAACAATTAACTTTGAGACAAACTATAGGTACTTAATTAAATATTTATTTGTTAGATAGGTCCTGATATCATTGGTATTTATCACCAATTAGTAACAAGGGTGTGATTTATAAAATATTACATATTTAGATAAATAAGAATTTCCAGTAATGTTAAAATTATTAAAAAAATTCTTTTTAGTAAAGTAATTATGCAAGTGTATTTTATGTTATGCAAAATAAAAAAAACCATAATGAATGCGTTGGAAATCAATTATGCTTTTAGTTCAAAACATTTAATAATATATTAGTGGATATAAATGTTACCTATACATTTATAATTATTCAGTAGGTACCTACAGTGAAGTACCTACCCTTGGAAGTACCTAATAAATAAGAAACGTTTAAAAAAATCAATACAATTTTGTTTGTATGCTTTTATGCCTCATCTAAAGATAAATTAATAATACACTTAGGTGTACTAATTTGTTACTGTTATTGTATGTATGGATATACAAGCAGACATACCTATGTATATAACTATAGTATAAGAAGGGGCTAAGTAATTTTCTTTCTTTTCTAATATTAATGCTAACACAGAATTGGAACTGCTGAGCTTATATTTTAGTATTTTATGCAATAGTAAAGATGGAGACAATACATTCGGGTACAACATCCTCTTAAAAAGAAAGAAAATTACTTAGCCCCTTCTTATACTATAGTTATATAGTATACCGGACACCCTTTTTTTTGCGATTTTTTTTGGGGGACTTTGTCATATTTTTGACGAAAAAAATTATGGTGAAATCAGAATTTGGGGCTCGGACTTAGTTTCGAAGTTATCGGCGAATGAAGTTGGCTATTCTAAGTTCACTGTGCCTATCATGAAGATTGATGTTTTTGTTTTTGAAACTTGTGCTTTTATGGAGATTACGGTGCGAGGTTATCCACTTTATCAGGTAATTAAAAACGAAAATATCCCTCGATCTGCTATCCAAATCCACCTAAGTTAAATTAAAAATGTATATTTGTTGCGAAAATGTTATATTTAATGACGGCCGCGGCCGCGGCGGTGACGACGACGACGACGAGTGAAGTCCAAAAATGTTTATTCTTATATAATGTATAAGAATTGTAGTTGATAGTGAATAAAAATTAAAATAGTTGAAAAAATTTGTTGTGCATAGGAAGTGCACAATCTGTTTTCATATAATCTGTGGCGTTACTGCGCATGCGCTGGGACTTGTGATTATTCGCGTGTATGGGCAGTGATGCCTTGCTAGCGGCACTCGTCGCTACGCTCCTCGGCGCCGTCGCTCCGCTCCGCAAATCGAAAATATCCCTTGACTTGCTGTGCAACACCACCTTAAGTAGGTCACAGGGTAAGTTATGTCGTAGTATGGGCAGTGATGCTTTGCTAGCATCAATCTTCATGATAGGCACAGTGAACTTAAAATAGCGAACTTCATTCGCCGATAACTTCGAAACTAAGTCCGAGCCCCAAATTCTGACTTCACCATCGTTTTCAGCGTACTTACCTACATATATTTCAATTACAAAAATTGCAAAAAAAAAGGTGTCCGGTAAAGTAGAAATATACCTTAGAAAAATAATTGACTTATCATGAAATTTAAAGGTGAAAACATTATCTGTGTTCTCTCTTTTGTTTTGTACAATATTTTAATTTTTAAGCAAATTATGAGTATTTTAGGACATTACGCATTAAGAGTGCGTAGCACCCACTGTGTTGTCTTCGTCTTACAAGTACGTAACATGGTAAATTGTATGCAATTTGTATTAAATTAGAGTTTAAATAAAATTTAAAGTTAGATTATTAGGTATCTATACAATCTCATAAACTTTTTATTTCATTTTAATTTTGAAGCCAGTTATGAGTATTTTAAGATGTAGGTACAAACAATTTACAACTTTAAAATATTCATAACTCTCTTTAAAATTAAAATATAATAAAAATCCTATTAGATTGCCTAGATAATAATCCTATACTAAAATTTTATAAGAGGTCAATTCACTTTCATTTTTAAGCTAACGGATCTAAACATGATCTGCTGAGAGTAAAATTTGCTATGTTACGCACTTGAAAGACGGTAACAACATATTTGGGTAAGACGTCCTTTTAATTGGACATCAAAGAGTGTTACTATTTTGTTTTATACACAGTGAGGTAATTATACCCATACAATATATTATAGAACATTTGTGACACATCACAAAATCAATTACATGAAACTACCTATATCGCTGCTAAATAAATAATATCCAAATTATGAATATTATGAGACTTTAGAGTAAACAAAGTGAATAGTTAAAATTATCTTCTTATGTAATAGTTATTACTTTATTAGGTATATAAAATAAAACGGGAAATAAAAGTTGAGGATCAATATAACAAACTCATTGCATATTAAGTTTAGGTACCTACATTTAATTGAAAATTATTTTTCGTATAAATAGGTAACTGCTACTCAATGATAAGAGTTGTCAAATAAAATGCCTTTAATCAAACATAGCAGATAGGTACATCATCAATAACACCAAAGCACTTTGGTCGGTCAGCGTCTAAAACGTTTCGTACGGCAATAACAGAATTCCCTGACCACTGTTGACCGAAACTAGAGAGACAGAACATGATAAATAATTTACCAGGAGACGCTTTTCACGAAATTGGGTTTGATCTCGACGGCTGCCATGGTGATGCTTCGTCCCGGAGTGTGATGACCGCCGCGACGCGTTACGACAGCGGCATAGGTGATGGCGGTAGCCGGCCCGTGTATGAGGGTGATCAGTACAGACCGAATCGGACTATAATGGCGATGGCGGACGCGCAAAGGTTAAAGGCTTGCACGCAAATAATAAAACACGGTTACGATGTCTAGTGAGCGGTTGATCGATGCAGCGAAACGGAAACGCGACACAACGGTTGAACGGTTGGGAGGGGGGGGACGAAAATCGTGTGTACGTCGGACGCCGAGCGATGGCGTATTGGACGTTCAATAAAATATGCTGCGCGCACCGTTCGCACAGTGCACACGACGTTTAGGCGTCGGCTTCGTGCGGATCGATCGGCGGCGGCGTCTGCGTACTGCGGCTGTGTGACCGTGTCAACGCGTCGCGTCCGCTGTAACGCGGCATACCAACATGACGTACAACAGGATGCGAGTCTTCGTAACGAACCAACCGTCGTGTGTACGTACGTGCGTGCGTGCGTGCGTGTCTACCTCCAAGCGACCAACGGGCCCGTAGCCCGTTCTGCCGTCTTGGTCGCTGCGTCTCCGTCCCCGTCGTTGTATCGTCCCACAAAATACGAATTAAGATATTATCTTAATCTGTGTCTCGTCCTTGAATCGTCGTACAGCACTACATACATAACATTATATAAGTAATATAATTTTGTACTTGTCTATGGGTTACATTCGAGTATGTCGTACACTCGTACTGTGCATTCTATGTAACGAAGAGGATTACACAATTAGAATGGCCTGATTATTGCTAAAATTTTTCTTGAATGACAAACATTTATTCCCCTCCCACCCCTTATAGATTGCCGTATAAGTAAAGAAGAAAATAATACAGAAATCATTTGATAATCATGAATATTGACCATACAAATGAAAAATATAATGGCAAACGAAAGAGGATTAAATTTATTTAAATTAGAGTACCTACCTAAACAGAACAAAATCATTTTTTTCCTTTAAGAGGACGCTACCCATACATTTGTTGTCTCCGTCTTACACACGCACGACATAGCAGATTGTCGTTCACTAGGTTCAATAGTGTGCTGTTAGTTTTGATACTAGAGTGAATTGACCTATTATTAAACTTTTAGGTAAGAACATTATCTGTGCCTAAGAGTTGCCGATTTTTTGAAATTTTCATTTTCAAGCAAGATATGGGTATGTGAAATATTAAAAAATAAAATTGCTCACCTCTCGCTTGAAAATTAAAATAACGAATAAAAGCCAAAGCTTTAATACAGATAATGTTATTATCTAAAAAATGTTTAATAGGTCAAATCACTCTAATATCAAAACTAACGCAGTACACTATTGAAACTAGTGAACGAAAATGTGCCATATAGCAAGTGTGTAAGACGGAGACAACAAATGCATGGGTAGCATATCCTATCTTAAGGGGATTGGAAGCGGCGATTTTCTGTCTTTGTCTAACACACGTGCAACATAGGATTATAGACGTGTTCTATTTCCAACGTACCGATTAATCTAGTCAAGTGATAAGAATTCTGAAAACAGATTTGAATTTGTCGTTAAGTCTACTTGAGATCGACTTTCCCACATTTTTGATATTTTGATTAAAACTTCTCCAAAAATTGAAATATGGCAATTTTTTAATTACTATTTTTAATATATAATTTTTATGATTTTTGGGGGATAATATCAAGCATGTGGGGAAGTCGATCTCAAGTAGACTTGACGACAAATTCAAATCTGTTTACAGAATTCTTATCGCTTCACTAGATTAATTGGTACGTTGTAAATAGAACACGTCTATAATCCTATGTTGCACGTGTGTTAGACAAGGACAGAAAATCGCCGCTTCCAATCCCCTTGAACATCTAATTTCGTCCAAATTTGAACAAAAAATAACTATAACAAATTTTTTAATTTTTAGATTTTTTGGTTACAGAATAACTTAGACACCTGGTACCTTGTTTTAAATTTACAATCTTTACCTATAAAAGTTGAACTTTTTATAAATTTTTCACTACAAAATCATTTTAGATTCTGAGTTTAACGATGAATGTATTTATTTTACAATGATGTGTGTTTTTATATTATTCATTTTAGATTCTGAGTGAAACGACGAATGTATTGATTTTAAATGATGTGTGTTTTTTTTTTTATTTTTTATTTTTTTTTGTGTCTGTCATCACGTTTTAGGACAGTAAAAGTGCTTGGATTTTCTTCAACAGTAGCTTTTCTGATAGGAAAGTGAATCTAGTTGGTACTTTGGGGGTCAAAAGTAAAAGCGCCGTGAAAAACAAAAGACAAATTAAGGAAAAACGGGAATTTTTACGCAAAATCGATTTTGGTTTTTGGTGTAACTCTAAAAGAAATGAACGTATATACATGAAATTTTCACTGGTTGTTTATATTTGCATTTTATATACACGATAACATTTTCAAAATATTTTGATTTATTTTGAACTGTTTGGGGACATTTTCATTTTCCATTTTTTTTTAGTTTTTTTTCTAAAAATATCAATAATATTTTATTTGTTGGTTGAGAAAGCTCAAAGCTTGAAAATTTAATAGAAGGCTCCTAGTATTTTGTTTCAAAGGCAGATGAAAAATATTAAAAATCCTTAGTCACATTTTTTTTTTATAAGTATTTAAAGTTCAAAAATTGACAAAATATGGAAAAATCATGAAAATTAGCAAATTATTTTGAGTTAAGAATTCGTAAAAATTTTTCTTTTTAAATCTAAGATTTGAAAATGTAATACAAGATTCCTTATAAGATTATCTACCTTTATCAAAAAAAAAATGTCTATAAGAAAGTCAAATTAAATTTTTATGAGCGTTTGAAATTCAAATTTTTACAACATTGGATATTCACTCGATTTCTCATGCAGCGATTTCCTATACATTTTTCCTTAAATTAGCATTTTCTATACACCATACAATTTTGAAAATATTTTGACTCTTTTTGAGCTGTTTATGGACATTTACAGCTTTCAATTTTTTTTAGTTTTTTTTTCTATAAATATCAATAAAGTTTTATCTGTTGGGCCAAAAAGTGTAAAAATGTAATACAAGGCTCCTGATATATTGTTACAATATCAGTTGAAAAATTTTAAAAATACATAGTCACGATTTTTTTTTATAAGCATTTAAAGTTGAAATTTTGACAAAATTTATCAAAATTTCGAAAATTATCAATCGTTGGAATTAAAAAATTATAAAATGTTCAGTTTTTATAACTAAGAGTTGAAAATTTAAAACAAAGATTCTCTTAAATATTTCATACTGTAACCAAAAAATCTAAAAAATATATAAACACACTTATTTTTTACAGACATTTTAGTTTCAAATTTAGACAAAATTTCATATTTAAACCAAGAATTACGATTTTAGTTATTTTGTTCTGATTGAATAATATTATTCGTGGGTAGGTACTTGAAACTTCTAAAGTGTACTATTATATATCTATGATAGTATCACGGTTTTTGTTGATGTATAACGCGTTATAAGTATCTAATGGATATTGTGATATGATTAATTTGGAATTTATTATAGGTACCTACCTATTATAGGTTAATTTTTGTTTAATACCATAGATATGTATATAATATGTCTTATACATAGACTGACATACCGTCACCGCTCAGAATCGTTTTTCTTATACAATGATATTATATCATTGAATTCAAATTTAATACCATCCATTATACAGTGACCCACTTGTAACCTACTGTACAGCAGAGCGACATCCACTTGCCCACCTGTTTATAATTTATAATACATATATAATGATATCAGTCCCTTTAACATTGGGACTTTTTTCCGGCATTCCTTTTGTAGACGTAAAATTATTTAAGATCAACAATGAGTCAAAGTCGTCTTACTGGTGTGGCTATATTATCTATAGAAAAAAATATAGTGAAGAAAATTTCATTTGATGATGTCATTGATCAATTTGCTTCAATTAAATTAAGAAAAGTACCTTTGTAGTTTTTAATATTGTATAAAAATTATAAAGTTAAAATAAATCGAAACTATTAAACACAATTGTAAAACAAATCTTTTGAAAAAGATTTCTTTTGTTTTTATTATGTACCTAGTAATTGTTTATGTACCTACCTACCTATTAAGTAATATAAATACATTAATATAAATTATTTAAGGTTATTACTTATTACTCGAAATATTCAAATATACTATGTATTGTTACATGTTTTATATAGGTATTTAAAATAATTTTTTTTTGGGGGGGGGGGGG
>CARXXK010000002.1:78763104-78987637 GCA_949089665.1 Macrosiphum euphorbiae
CCCGAAATAAAATTCTAGATACGCGCCTGCCTATACGCCATACAATTTTTAAAATATTTATTTTGACTCTTTTTGAGTTATATGCGGACATTTTCAGTTTTCAATTTTTTTAGTTTTTTTTCTATAAATATCAATATAATTTTATTTATTGTGGAAAAAAGCGTGAAAATTGAATGCAAGGCTCCAGATATATTGTTACAATATAGCAGTTGAAAAATATCAAAAATACATATGCACAATTTTTTTTATAGGTATTTAAAGTTCAAATTTTGACAAAATTGATCACATTTAAAATTTAATAATAATTTTGTAGTAAAAAATGTATAAAATGTTCAACTTTTATAGCTAAGGATTGAAAATTTTAAACAAGATTCCATCGTAATACGTTATATAAAAATTAATTTATTCACCTTAATATCATCAAATATACTTCATAATATAGGCTGACTGACAAAAATTCCCGTTTTTCCTTAATTTTTCTTTTGTTTTTCACGGCACTTTTGAAAACTACTGGAAAAAACTTTTTTTATTTTTTTGTGTCTGTCGTCACCTTTTAGGACAATAAAGATGCTTAGATATTCTTCAACAGTATCTTTTCTGATAGGAAAGTGAATCTAATTAGTAGTTTGGTTGGTCAAAAGTAAAAATTTTCAAGTAGTTTTCAAAAGCGCCGTGAAAAACAATTGAAAAATTAAGGAAAAAATTAACGGGAATTTGTACTCAAAATCTGTTTTCGAAAAAATCGTTTTTATAACTTTATCAAAAAAAAAGGTGGGCAAGTGGGTGTCACTCTGCTGTACAGTAGATTACAAGTGGGTCACTGTATAATGTATGATATTAAATTTGAATTCAACGATATAATTTCATTGTATAAGAAAAACGATTCTGAGCGGAGACGGTATATCAGTCTAGGTATAAGACATATTATATACATATCTATGGACATTATATAATATTATTCGTGGGTACCTACTTGAAACTTCTAAAGTGTACTATTATATATCTATAATAGTATCAGGGTTTGTTATTGATGTTGATGTATAACGTGTTATAAGTACCTAATGGATATTGTGATAATGTGATATGATTAATTTGGAATTTATTATAGGTCAAATTTTTTTTAATACCATCGATATGTATATAATTTGTCTTAAACCTAGACTGACATCCCGTCTTCGCTCAGAATCGTTTTTCTTATACAATGATATTGTATCATTGAATTCAAATTTAATAGCATCCATTATACAGTGACCCGCTTGTAACCTACTGTACAGCAGAGCGACATCCACTTACCCACCTTTTTTAGTTTTTTTTTCTATAAATATCAATAAAGTTTTATCTGTTGGGCCAAAAAGTGTAAAAATTTAATGCAAGGCTCCTGATATATTGTTACAATATCAGTTGAAAAATATTAAAAATATATAGGCACAGTTTTTTTTTATAAGCATTTAAAGATCGAATTTTAACAAAATTTATCAAAATCTCGAAAATTATCAATCATTGTAATTAATAAATTATAAAATGTTCAGTTTTTATAGCTAAGGATTGCAAATTTAAAACAAAGGTTCTCATAAATAGTTCATACTGTAACCAAAAAATCTAAAAATTATATGAACACAGTTATTTTTTACAGACATTTTAAATTCAAATTTGGACTAAATTACATATTAAAAAACCTAGAATAACCATTTTAGTTATTTTGTTGTGATTGAATAATATTATTCGTGGGTACTTGAAACTTTTAAAGTGTAGGTACTATTATATATCTATGATAGTATCACGGTTTTTGTTGATGTATAATGCGTTATAAGTACCTAATGGATATTGTGATATGATTAATTTGGAATTTATTATAGGTACCTATTATAGGTCAAATTTTGGTTTAGTACCATAGATATATGATATACGTATATAATATGTCTTATACCTAGACTGACATACCGTCTCCGCTCAGAATCGTTTTTCTTATACAATGATATCATATCGTTGAATTCAAATTTAATATCATCCATTATACAGTGACCCACTTGTAACCTACTGTACAGCAGAGCGACACCCACTTGCCCACCTTTTTTTATTTAATTTTTTAATTTTTGTGTCTGTTTAGTGTGTACAAGATAAGTAATCGAAATAATGCTTCGATTTTCAACTTCAGTATCTTATTCCATGGGAAAGTAATTATTGTTGGTGCATTAGGGAGGTTAAAATTTAAAATTCCGAGTAATTTTCAAAAGCGCCGTGTAAAACAAAAGAAAAATTAAGGAAAAACGGGAATTTTTATGTAAAATCAATTTTTTACAAAATCGATTTTGGTTTTTGGTATTACTTTAAAACAAATGACCGTACATACATGACATTTTCACAGGTTGTTTATATTTTCATTTTCTATACATGATAAAATTTTGAAAATATTTTATTTGTTTTGAACTGTTTAGGGACATTTCAAGTTTCCAATTTTATTAGTTTTTTTTTTTATGAATGTCAATAAAACTTTATTTGTTGAGTAAAAATACTTGAAAATTTAATACAATGCTTCTAATACTATATTGTTACAATGACATTTGAAAAATATTAAAAATCCTTAGTCACAGTTTTTTTTTATAAGCAGCATTTAAAGTTCAAAAATTGACAAAATATGGAAAAATCACAAAAATTAGCAAATTATTTTGAGTTAAAAATTTGTAAAAATTTAAATCTAAGATTTTAAAATGTAATACAAAATTCCTTATAAGATTATCTACCTTTATCAAAAAAAAAAAAAATGTCCATAAGAAAGTCAAATTAAATTTTTATGAGCGTTTGAAATTAAAATTTTTACAACATTGGATGTTCACTCCATTTCTTATGTAACGATGTTCTTATTTTGTTGTAATTTAAAAACAAATAACTGTAGATACATGACAATTTCACTGAATATGCATTTTATCAATTCTTATACTTGATAAAATTTTCAAAATATGTTGACTTGTTTTGAGTTGTTTACGGACAATTTCATATTTCAATTTTTTTTTTTTTTTCTATGAATATCAATAAAGTTTTATCTGTAGGGCCAAAAAATGTAAAAATTTAATACAAGGCTCCTGATATATTGTTACAATAGCAGTTGGAAAACATTAAAAATGCATAGGCGACATTTTTTTTCTATAAGCATTTTAAGATCTAGTTTTGACAAAATTTATCAAATTTAAAATTGAATAGTTATTTTGTAGTTAAAAATGTATAAAATGTTGAACTTTTATATCTAAGGATTGAAAATTTAAAACAATATTCCATGTATGTAGTTTATTATGTTACCAAAATATCTAAAAAATACATAAGCACAGTTTATTTTTATAGTCATTTTAAATTTAAATTTGGAGTTATATGTACATTTTCAATTAACTTATTACCTAACTTAAGTTAAGTTAAGTTATTTTTTTTCTTTATAATATCTATGTAAATACCCAGTAATATGGTTTAAATTAATAAAAATCATAAATGTTATTGCGAACACAGGATGAAATAGCCAAAAGCTTTTCTATACATAGATACTGAATTAATAGAATTATGTAGTAGGTACGAAAAGCATACAAAATTGAAAATGCCGAAACAAATACAATCTTTTGATTTATTAATACAGATAAGTATTATACCAACATATTACACAAACCAAGTCTCCAGTTAGTGTAGACTGAATGTATTGAGATAATTATAAATTATAAATTCTATAATTTAATAATTTAATCAAAAAAAATAAACGTATTTCACTGGACACTGATAATCACATCATAGTTACACTAAATGTAACACTACCTTGCGTGCTGAGAAAGCAGAGAACGAAAAGTGAACCTATGACTATTTTGTCTACCGACAATATTGACTGTTTATAATTATAAACATTTGAAATATAAATATACATGAGTATAACCCAATTAGTTTTAATTTAAAAATAACCTATTCATGCAGAAAATATTTTACAATAATATGTTCTTGAGAATTGTACATTTTTGATTTGTAACTATGTTTATCAATAAAATTAAATAAAAATAATATTATATTACTTATTAGTCATGAGTATTTATTAATTATTATTTTTACAATATGCCCTTAAGCCGCAGTATAGTATGGTATATCTTTATATAATTTTATATACGAATACGATACACCTATATGTTATAATATATTTGGCTATTGCTTATTGATATATTATCTATATTTATTTAATTCAGTTATTTTTCTTGAAGAATAAAATTCTAGTTAATGGAACAAGAAATTAATTAAACTATATTTTTAATTCCCTATGGTAACTTAATTTTAACTTAACTCATTAGTCATTTGCCTCTACATTAACTTAATATGAACTCATATTTTTCTTTATTTTCCCAATTAAGTTAATTTTGAATATTTCTGTTATCCAGAAACATATTTTGTTTATTACGGATTTTCGGTTTATAATAATTAGGTATTATATTATATTAGCAGAATACCTATAGTAAATATTATCAGAAAAAAATAAGATATATTTACAAAGAACTTCGTATTTATGTTTAAAGATAAAAACCAATTAACTTATTACTTGAAGTTAAGTTAAGTTAATGGTATTTGTCAACTTAATTTTAAACTTAATTGATGTATTAAAAATGTCTGTTAACTTAATTTTTAATTTAATTGAGAAAATAATAATGAACTTAACTTAACTGAGTTAAAAAATATCATTAACTTGCCCAGCCTTGCTAAAAGATGACAGACACAAATAGAAATTGAAAAAAATTAAAAAACAAAAAACAATAAAAACACACATTGTTGTAAAACCAATAGGCACATTCATCTCGGATTCTCCGCTCAGAATCTATGATATAAAATCATTGTAGGTATATGAAAAACGATTCTGAGCAAAGGCGGTCTGTTAGCCTATAATATTACTACCTGTATAGTTGATGATATTATTGTGATTAAAGTAATTTATTTTACTATTAGGCATTAATACAACAATAGGTTAAATTCATTTTTTGCTAAAAAAATTACATTTGAAAATGTCATTGTATTTTTACAATAAAATAATAAAATACTATAAGCAAACTCTATAAAAGTATCATAAGCACCCACAAATAATTTTTTTAAATTACAACAAAATAACCTTATTCTTGCTTTTAATATTATGTATTTTCGTCCAAATTTTAACTTAACATTCATGTAAAAGATAATACGCTGTGTATATATTTTTAAGATTTGTTGGTTACAGACCACAGTAGGTATTAACTATTTATGAAAATCCTTATTTTAAATTTTCAATCCTTATAGCTGTACAAATATAAAATTTTATAATTTTTAACTTTTATTTCCATTAATAACAACTTATGAGGAACATTGTACTAAAATTTCAAGTATTTTGGTCAGAGAAAATTTTTATTGACAATAATTTAAAAAAACCAATAAAAATCAAGATTTTCTTATGCTTATTGGCTATTAAGTATTGGTAGCTCAAAAAGAGTAGAAATATTTTGAAATATTAATGGTTAATAGAAAATGGTAATTTAAACATCCAGTGAAAATTTAAAGTAATTTAACAGTTGTTGGTCTTTTAGTTAAACTAAGAAAACAGGTTTTGCGTAAAAATCCTTGTTTTTCAATTTTTTTTTTTTTTTGAAGCTTATGAAAATTCCTGGGAATATTCTATTTTCACCTCTCCAATTTTATATCTTAATAGGGAATGTATAATTTTAATTTTAATATTTAAATTCTGAATACATATTAATTTGTTTATTTATGTTATTACAATTTTAAGGATAAAAATAAAACCTAATAGTGATATATTTTTATATTATAAATTTATGTCAGCGATCCAGACATCCAGTGATGACGAGTATAATGTGAAAATATTTAAATATTTTTAATTGTGGTTTACATTTACATTTACAAATTAGTTAATTTCATGACACTTTTTTTTTATAACAATTATTAATTGTATGAAATATGTCCTTTATAATTTCTATTTCATGTTTTCCCATAAACAACATTATATAATATTAAGTGTTAGTGATATTTGAGTAAGTATATAATATAAATAATTATATTTTATATTTTTTTCTTTTTTTTGTATTATTTTACATATCTTATTCACCTTAATTGTAATAATTTTTGATAAAATGTAATTAAAAATATAATTGGTTAATTTAATATCGGGCACTGACCACTGAACTATGACGATGAGTGATACAATGATATAAATTACAGACTAATCCATGTGCCACTCTAATAAATTTAAAACCCTGCCACTTTTATTCATTGTTCCTATGTATGCTGAATATAATAATTTCTTTCTTTTTAAATCTACTAATTTTATGTTAAATTCATTATCCTTATCACTATTAGCAGTTATATTAAAACATTAAATTATTCCCCTAACAGTAATCACTTAATTATAGTTATGTCTGCATATCCATTCCAGAAAAGTATTACTGGCTCTCTATCGCAAATATTGTTGAAGAAAAGTAGTGGGCCTATTTGATGTCTTCTGGAGATTTGTACTAATATTTAACTGTCCGAGCAATGGTGTCATCAATTATGGATTGTTCCAAAATATCCTCTTTATTGTTTGTATAACATGACTAAGGTAACAGCCTTAATTAACATCCTTAATTTATTATCCTTGGTAAGAAGGAGGAAAATTACACTTCCAGTTTAATGGGTTTTGTACTTTTCCAAACTTTGTAAATGGCGGCGGATACTAATATTTGGTATGTCTGATTTGTTTATCATACCGAAATTGAAATCTTTTGTAAAAAAAGTGGGAACTAAAATATTAAATTATATTCTAATAGTAATAAGTGGTTAAATGAGTGAGTCCGCAACAACACATAATATAAGCAATGGCGCAAATAGGTAGGGGCTTGGGGGACTTTGTCCCCCCATATTTCTGCCAAGTCCCTCCAGTTCAAAGTCAGTAATTAGTACTGAGCATATATAATTTTTAGAAAATATTATAGGAGGGGCTTTAGTCCTCCCAAAATAATTTGTCTATTTGCGCCTATGAATATAAGTATATAATGTATAATAGATATACCAGTCTATATAAATTCAAATATCCTAGTGAATTTTTATGATTATGTAATTTAGTAAATACTATTAAATACCTAGGCCAAATAATTAAGTAAATACCTTAACTAGTTGGATAATAAATTGTAATATTACATTATTATGAACTTTTTTCAGTTTTAATGCACTTAATTCAAAAATATATTGATTATAATATTATAATATATTATTATATCTCGGTAAAGTTAGATCTGGTAAGTTGTGTTCTAGGCTCTTGACTCATGAGTTCTTGACTGTGTCTCTGAAAGTCTGAAATCTGTCCGATCTGTCGATAGTCATTAGTCGATACTTTTAAGTTTTAAAAGAATATTTGATACCTATAAACATTGATTAAATATTAAATTTAATCAATGCTATAAGGCTATAAGTGATAAGAATATATAGATAAAAGAGCGTACTATCATAATAAACCATGTTTGGTGTGGTGACTGGAGGGGTCTGGTTACCAAAATTTTTACAAAATAGATCATCGATCACATATAAAAATATTTACGATCTGCATTTAGTATTTAGGATCTAAATTGTAATGTTTATGACGAATAAATACGTATTAAAATATTAAATAAAAAATTGTTATTTTTTGCCTTTGCACAAAATTTTAAAATCAAAACCAGCTGATTGCTGTATGGCTGTATTATTCGTGATAATATGAAATCGTGTTATTAAATATCAATAATGCATATTATGCAAATAGTCAAATAGAAACAAAATTCGTTTCTTTGCTTTGCTTTACGTCGGTTAATATCAATTCATATTTCGATAAACAATAACGAACTTCATCTATATTATCGAATTGCTTTTATAGGAGTGCAAAAAGCCATTGCTTATTTACAATGGTGATTCAAAAGAAAGAGTTGATTCTCTTACTAAAACCTTATTATTGGGTTAACATAATTCTCACTTGTTCGTACGTGTTTTGCAAAAAGACGGACATTTTTTGTCAGTATATATTCTCGCCGACTGAAAAGACTTGCGAATTAGACGCTGTAAGTAACTTATTCGTTGAACACCCAATAGAAGATTATTGTTTTCAACTTTGCATCATTTAGAAATTAACTCTTAATTTGTTACTTACAGAAAGAATTGGAAATATTACTATTCCTCATGATTGTTGTAATGATTCGGACAAGAAAAGCTGGAAGTGTCACTATGTTAGCTTATCTCTCATCTAGTTTCTTGTACACCAAAGGAGCAAATTTATTATTGTGGTTCTATGCAGATGTTCGTTTTGGTTTATTCTTCACTGCTATTATTATTGGTATGTAATTTATTATTGTGGTTTTATGCAGATGTTCGTTTTGGTTTATTCTTCACTGCTATTATTATTGGTATGCAGTTTTATATTTTTTTTTTTTCATAAGAGCTAGTTTGCTATGAAAAATCAGTGTACCTACCAATTTTTAAAAAAATATTGAAAACTAATAAAATATCTCCCAACGTTTGATGCAATCAATTTTTGAAATAAGCTATACCCTCAATTTTAGGGTTCCGTACTGTAAAACGGAAGCCTATTATTAAGGCTCTGCGGTCAGCCCGTCCGTCTGTCACCAGGCTGTATCTCATGAACTATGAAAGTTAGAAAGTTGAAATTTTTACAGATTATGTATTTCCGTGGATGCTATAACAACAAATACTAAAAATACTTTTTTTTTTCGAGTTATTCGAGGGACGGAAGAGGAACCGCTTTTACATTACTTCTACTCAATACTAAAAATCCTAGAATATATAATATAAGCAGTGTTACTAACATAGCTGATGATGGTACGGAACCCTTCGTGCCCTAGTCAGACTCGCACTTGGCCGGTTTTTTTTTATTAATTTTCTTTGCATATTACCTACATTTATGCTGTTTTTTATAACTTATCTATATATTTTTACCAATCATAATACCTATTTAATCAGATTTAACGACAAAACATTGTATTATTGATTTCTTGAGTTATAGTCAGTGAATCTACATAAATATTATTATTGTATTATAATATTACCATGTATCAAAATTTAACTTGCACATGAAAGTAATGATTGTTAAATTATTATTTAATTTTAAATTTATAGTTGTAAGCATATGTCTACCAGAGCCAACATATTCAGGTCCAGAAAATGTGCTGTACTTCAGATCATTGGCCACTTTAGAAGAAGCTCTAAAAGAAAATAAACAGCATACTGTATGGCTTGTTTGTTTTTATACTGTATGGAATCCTACGTGTGCCAATTTTGCTCCAATATTTTCACAGTTATCTGTTGAGTATGTATTGATTATGAAAAAAAAAAATGTAATATATGTATACATAGCATATGAAATATCATAAATACTAGTACAGTCCTATACTCCTATACTGTATGGAGTATATGGTTATACAATGCATACTACTTACTTGGAATCTTGTTTTAAATTTTCAATCCTTAGATATAAAAGTTGAACATTTTATAAATTTTTAACTACAAAATAATTATTCAATTTTAAATTTGATACATTTTGTGAAAATTCGATCTTAATGACAAATTTACTATTACAAATAAAAATGGTAATATTTTTTTAACATAGGTAGATGATAGAAGAAATATTACAAAGGAACAATTTTGAACCATTTTATATCCCAGTTTCCCCTACACTTCTTGAAGATGTTTACATATCATTTGAAAGTACAATATAATGTTTAATATTAAAAATCAAATTTGTGTACCAGTTATGAGCTTTCTAGTTTCTGTGTACTATCAGTAATACATAAAAGTATTTTTTGTACAGTATTATTGATACTGTTGAGATCATAATGTATTATATATACATATTTTGTGTACTAACTAATATAAATTAAAAAGAATCTTTATAACAGCATCGAGGAGCGATCATATCATATCATAGAGATCTTCTTGTATTTATTCCAGAATACCATTGTTGTGCATTGAATTTGAATATTATCATATAATTTTAATTAGCTTTGTAACTATATATGTGAAATAATTTATATTAATTGTTTTAATATTCCTTAAATTTATTAAAAATATTTTTATACATTTAATTATTGGTTCCTATAAGAAATATTTTTATGTTTTGGTGCATGATAAATAATCTAAAAATGGTAAAAGATTTACATTATTTAGTGATTTTGATAGCATTTAAGTATTGCAAACATAATATAATGTTTACAAGTACCAAATTAATTTATTAGTATACTTTTTATTTATTTTATTTTTATGTGTGAATAAAGTTGAAACAAAAATATATTTCAGGTATGATACAAAATATCTTAAATTTGGAAAAATAGATATAAGTCGATATCCTGATGCTGCTAGTAAATATAATATTAGTGATTCATCTTTAAGTCGACAATTGCCAACTGTAATCATGTTTAAAAACGGAGTAGAAGAACTTAGGAGACCAACATATGATAGTAAAGGAAAAATATTTAAATTTTTTTTTACAGAGGTATGCATATTATTAGTATATTTATTTTCAATACAAGATAATAAATACATTTTTCTATGTTTCAGCCTAATTTCAAAGCAGTTTTTGATTTGAACAATGTGTATAATCAATGCAAGTTGGCAGATAAGAAGAAAAACAGCGATGTAGAAGAAACATTGAAAACTAATAAGAAAGAAAAGAAAACATAAACCATTTTGAATAATGGCAAAATGTATTAAAATTTTATGGACGAGTGTTTGTGTTATAATTTTATTATCGGTTTATTATTGACATTAATGATGTGCAAAAACTTGTGAATGCTCTGCTCTTTAAATTCACTATTTCTCTTTGAAATTGATGGTATATTGAAAACAGTGTTGTAACTTTTGAAGAATGTAGTTGTGATCATGGGATCATAAGGATTTTTTTTTTTTTTTAACTTAAATTAATACAATATTAAGCTTGTCGCTAGTTATCAAAGATGTATGGTATTTCTAGTAAAAATTCAAATATATATAGTATATAACCATTTATCACGAAAAAGATTGTATAGGTAAATTACGAAAAATATATTTAAAACCTTGTTTTGTATTGAAGCTACTTAATAACAATTGGCGATTAACGTAAAGTAGAAATACATAGTATGTATTTTTTTTTTTAAATGTGAAAAACTGTATTTTAATTTTATAGTAGTATGTATTTGTTCCATCTTATAAATGTATAAAATCGCATAAGAATATGAAAGTTATCCCTGCGGCATAGTCAGTTAAAACAGTAAATAACAAAAAAAAAAATTGTGTTTGTAGAATTTTTTTTGTGTTAATTTTTATAGTAATAGTGAATTGACCTATTATTAAATTTAAACTTATGAACAGTGATGTAGACCTAAAAATGTTTATGGGTGAATGCCTTATCATTGTAACTTGGGGGGCTATGCCTAACCTGTGTACCACAATTTTCGTTAAGGGTACACGCATAAATATAAAATTAAGAAGTTGGTACACGCCATGTATTGTTGGTTACCATAGTACTTTTGCAACATTTTTGGTACATTTTCTTGAAATTGGGCAGTTTACAATCAAAGAGTATATTTCATTAATTATAACTTAATTATACTTATTTATAAGATATATTTTTCTTTTAGTCAAATTTATTTTTCACTATTCACCATTTTTTTTTTATTGATAGTGAACAGTCTGTTTTATGTGGATAGGTCAAGAAGGTCACCACACTATTCTCATTTGAAATGTCTGAGTGGGTCTCCACTCTCCAGGAATGAAAGAACTCTGAAATCTCCTATTAATAGCAGGTTATTTAATACAAGGGGGTGATATAAATATAAGTAATAATTAAGGTTGGGATATTATAGCACTTAAATTTTTACAACATTGGATATTCTTTCAATTTCTCATGTAGTTTTTAAAAAATATTATACCATTAATTTATTTTATATAAATCAGTTGGATAATATGAGAAGTTAAATGCTTAAATTACTTTTAGTTAAATATCTATCACAACAAATCGACAAATTTGATACAGAAATCAGATTACAAATGGAAAAACCTCAAAATTAATCGTATATAACGGTGGTTCTTAACCTGTGGTCCGAGGCCCCTTGGGGGTCCACGATACTCATGTCGGTGGTCCACGGCAGCCTCAACACAGCATACATCAATAAGTGACAGAGTGCATTATTACAATATTATTGGATTATTATTTTTTTTTTCATGTATAATATGTAGATTCTACACCAAATAATTGTATTAATAGTATTTATTAAGTAGGTAATCAGTTTTTCTTGGTCATACGAAATGTACATGCGTACAGCACTATAGTCTCGGCAGTCTTATATTTACTATACCACTATAATTGCAGTTGATCGATCGTAGTATCGTCAGTGCCGGATCTAAGTCTCAGGGGGCCGGGGTGCAACTACCAATGGAGGCCCCTTAAAAAAAAAAATTTTCGACTTTACACTTATCTATTTATTTGATACGTTTTGTCGTATTGATATATTAAAAAACTAAAAAACACAACATTTAAATTCCATAATTTAATAGGTAAATTATGAAATTATACATTCACTCACTGTTCTCATATCTATTATACCACGCTTAGATATTATGATGTATTAATCTTTAATGTATGCTTCTATGCTAGGATAATATAAATTAAGAATAAATATCATTAATATGATATTGGCTGTATATTCTCTCTATTGTCCTAAAATGAAAGGACCCAAATATGAATCAGGTACCTCAGTTACCTGCAGGGCCGGCGCAAGCAATTTTTTATATGTAGGCAAAGATCAAAATTGCCGCCTCTTATTTTATTATAACTTACATAGATAAATGTCATATTATGTAGGAGCAAAAAAATTAAAAACTTTTTACACTTGTCAATTATTATATAATAAAAAAGAAATTACTAAATTAATAGTACATGGATTGTTTGTAAGGTATTACAATAGTTATTATGAAATACAATATTTAGTTATAATTTTTAAAAATGTATTTTTCTTGCTTTTGCTGACGCAAAATCTTTAACTAAATCGTCAATGTCAAGATCATTCGCAATTTGATTTTCAATTGAAATTGTTGCCAATCCAACTAAACGATCCTGTGAAATTTGTGATCTTAAGTAGTTCTTTACAATTTTTAATTTTGAAAAGCTTCTTTCAGCTGAAGCTGCAGTTACTGGTAATGTTAATAAAATTCTTAGAGCTACGTATACATTAGGAAATAATTCTATTAATTTGTTTTCACATATAAATTGTAAAATTGCTTTTGGATCATTTTCATTTTGCAAATATTTTTGTAATGTATTTATTTCTTCACAAAGTTCGACAGAATTTATATCAGAATTTAAACCGTCATTTGAAGAAAGTGCTAGCTGAAGATCTTTACAGCACTTCATTAAATGTTCATAATTATTTACATTAGAAATATTATAAAGAAATGAAAATAATTTACTATGGTCTTCAAGTTGAATAAATCGGTCATTTATTGATTGGAGCATATTGTCTAATATTTGATGAAAAAAATTTATTTTGAAATTCTGTTTAGGATCTGTTATAGGAGTATCACGAGATTCGTAATCAAAATGAGTTTTTCTACGTCGAGTTCGAAATTGATTTAACGAAAAACTATCTTGTACACCAAGTTCATTTGCTAAGTAACTTGCTTGTGTAAGTATTTTTTCAAAATTTTCATCACTACGATATTTTTGTAAAAATATTTTGGTATTGTTTATCTGATTGATTGATTCGATAATATTTAATGATATAGATTGTAATAGTTTACTAGTGACATTAATTTCGCATAATAAATCATACCAAATTACTAAACTACATAAAAATTTGAAACTTATTAATTTTTCAGCTATACCTTTAGCTTCAGAACGACTTCGAACGCCAGTTACACTCGTAAGTGAAGTGTCTTCTGATATTTCTTCCAGTGCATCATAAATTTCAGCAGTTTGAAATCGAATTGGTCGAATAGCGTCTATTCTACTAGACCATCGAGTTGCACTTAATGGTTTTACAGTAAGATTTTTAACATATTTACGAAAAACATCCCATCTCTGTGTTGATGCTGAAAAAAATGTATACATTTCTTGTATAATATCAAAAAATAAAACTGCATCTAAGCAACAATTTGCTGAATCGTTCAAAACCAAATTTAAAGAATGTGCATTGCATGGCACGTAAAAAGCTCTTGAATTTAGATTTCGAATTCTAGCTTGAACACCACTTTTATATCCACGCATATTAGCCCCATTGTCGTATCCTTGGCCTCTCATAGTCTCATGTCATCTAATGAAATATCTAATTCTCTCAGTTTTTGAAGAATAACTTCAGTCATATTTAAGCCAGTAGTATTGTATAATTCTATAAAACCGATAAAGTGTTCATTTATAGAAACGTGTTCTATTTTACTTGTGGTTTCGTTTTCAGTAGTTGAGACGAATCTAACTATGACAGTCATTTGTTCTGTATGATTTATATCTGGTGTACAGTCTAAAATGATTGAATAATATTTTGCATTTTTTAATGCAGTTATGATGCGAGATCTTATTTTATTCGTCAATAATTGAATTATTTCATTTTGGATGTCTTTTCCTAAGTAATGACAATGAATTTCTTGAGATGATATTCTTCTTATGTGTTCTTTCATTACTGGATCAAATTTACTTAAAAATTCAATAAATTTTAAGAAGTTACCATTATTGGAAGTATTAAGTTTATCTGATTTTCCCCGAAAAGCCAAATTTTGACTGCTAAGTGTTTTTATCAATTCTATAATTCGCTTAAGTACATTTTTCCAATGTTCTGTCTCAATTTTTAAATTAGCTTCATTGATATTATTGATAGTTTTTCCACGTTTACACCTTGTTTCTAATTCTTTCCAATTTTGATATGCCTTTTTATGAGAATTTGACGTCTCGTGTCTGTTCAATATATTTGATATATTTTTCCAATCATTATTACCATTGGTTGTAAGAGATACTACTCCAATATTAAACAATTTGCAGCAAAAACAAAACACAGAATCACTTGATTTAGAATAAATTATCCAAGAACGTTTAATACATTCACCATTAGGTAAACGTCGAAAATAGTGAAAAGATGAAAATGATCTACCACTAGTGTTAATAGGAAATGTTTCCATATTTATTTGACGAGGTCCACACTCTATTAAATAAAGTCTTAATTTATCATCGATAGAGGGCCATTTATTAGGGTCATCAAAATCAAGAGACTTAAAATTGGTGTACTTTTCATCATAATTACAAGATTTTTTATTTTCAATATTTTCTTCACTTATAATACTTATAGCAATCTCTTTCTTGTTTTCATTTTCAGAGTCAAAATCAGCTTTTCTGCTGCTTATATCATGTATATCTTTAATATTTAAATTGGCACTATTCTTTTCAGTTATATTAATCTCTTCTTTACTTTCATTGTCATGTTCTTTTTTTTTATTGTCAACTTCGCCCATACTTAGATCTTCAATATTTTTATTTCCACTATTTTCTTCACTGTCATCAGTATCATTATCATTAATAACATTTGCTTGACTATTTTGTTGACAAAATTTCAGTAAACTACCTTTTTGTTTAACTAAATCTTTCTCCCGTGCTAGTCTTTTCTTTAAATATTGCGAACCTGATAATCGTTTACGCTTTTTTATGTCATCAGCCATAATATCTGAATAAATAAGATAATAATTAATTAATATTATTTTATTTTTTAATTATTTAACATAAACTCCATACAACAACGGACAAGAAAAACTAATTATATAACAGTATTACATAGTTAATTAACCACTAGTTAACAAAAATTCTATTATTTGGTCTTTTTGCATTTTTAAAATAATTACAAATACAATAAATATCAGATAGAAGATGTTATGCCTGTAGTAAACGTGTTCTAATTTATTAAATAAATAAAAATACATTCAATTATGAAGAAGACTAAGAACGACGCGCGATACGGCAATATTATTTACTGTCGTGAACTCAGTTTCAATAGCGTCTATAATACGCAGCTTATTCTCCCTGGCCTCCTCCGGCCATCCGTCAAACCATAACCTAACCATTTTACATAATATTATGATTGAACTGTCGGGCGGCAGTTTCACTATAACGGCGACCGTATACTATTGAATAATTTACGCGCTATAGGTACCAATAATGATTAACAGTAAATTAAAAATATATTATATTTATATTACTTACCTATTGTGTAATGAAGTCTTGATAGATGTATATCGTATATGTCTTGATTTATAAAAAAATTATATTGTTGAGCTCAATAAAGAATGTACCTACACTAGTACACTACACTGTACAGTGAGAGTGAATGACACACAACAGTCTCCAATTGCAAAAACGCTAATAGAATTATTATCGATTAAATTGTAATGGCACAACATGCTTTGAGACGTTATCGCAATTCAGGGAAAAATTATCTGTATTATTTTTATTGAATATTGTTTTGGAGTTTTATCGATCTACACAATATGTTTGTATATTGTATTTTGAAATTTGTTAAAATCTAAAATAAACGTGAAAAATAAGATATTTGATTTTTTCTTATATGCCGCCTCTATATAGTTATAAATTTTGCCGCCGTAGGCTTGTGCCTACGTCGCCTACGCCTATAACCGGCCCTGGTTACCTGAATCAGGGACGGCGCTAGGATTTGCGGGACTCTGGGCAAAATAAATAACAGTCTATGTGTATTGTGTGGTCTTCTGAATAATAAAGGTAAATACAATTTTTTTTCTCTTTCATCCGTCCGAAAATTATATTACATATTATCCAAACTAATTAGGTACTTACTAAACCAATTTTATCAATTATCAACCATAATTGTATACATGATATATTATTATATTTTAATAAATATTATAAAATTATTTTATAACATGTATAAACACATAGAAAGTAATAGAAATATAATATTAGCTAAAAAAAATGTTCTAATGTAATTAATATAACAGAAAGAACAAACAATACAAATTATTGATTACATATTTACTATTTAGTCATACAATTAATATACATATTTTTAAAACATTACTTTTTTGATTTTTTAGCAGCAAACTGATTTATGATATCATTGTAATCTAAAGATTCACAAATATTTTTTTCGATTGAAATTAGGAAGGTTTTCTTGACTTAATTTGTTTCTCAAATATGTTTTAATTAATTTCAATTTCGAAAAGCTTCCCTGGGGACATGCCGAAGTTACTGGTATTGTCAGTAAAATTCTAAGGGCAATACCTAAATATTTATACTAAATATTATTTGTTAATAAATAATAATAATCTTGAATAATCTTTCAATTCCACATTAATAGAGCTAGGATTTTGGTGACTTTTGCATTTTTTTTCTTTAAGTGCTATACAGTTCTAACAACAAAATTTAATTTGTTTCGTGATATAACAATTTAGTATGTGTAATTTTTATTTTGCATTTTCTTGCATTTTGAAGGTCATTTTTACTTAATATTACAAATTGTACGTTCATTTTGATGTATTTAAACTAATTTTTGTTTATTTTCAGCTTTTTTAAATAGTGTTGTAGTATAGGTAAAATAATAATATTTATTTTAAAGACACATTTTTTTCGCTCATCTATATAAGTACATTTTTTGGTCATTTTTTAAGTTCATTTTTGTGTATTATTTATGTCATTAATAAAATCCTAGCTCTATACATTAATAACACAATAAGAAAAAACACATCACCAGCTACCGACTCATATGCTCGAAAGACAAAAACACACACAGCCCACAGGCACACGCAGCACACCAGTGTCACTAGTGGTGTAATATGCAATAAAATATTGATTATCGTAAAAAACCGAAACGGCGAAACGTATATAAAAGTATTAAAAATAATACCTTATAATAGTTATAAGTTGTAACTAAGTAAGAATACAATGAAACCCGTACCATCGGACAGACTTCCCGGCCACCACCACCACCGATATGGCCATCGCCACTGACGTCTAAAAATATCCATCCCGCATCCCATTCAATAATTTATTACGAATTATAATTTCAATAAATAAAATTTTGGAAATTCAGTAAAAGCTCTGAACAGTAGAAATCGTTTCAGAACTGCGGGGCCTTAATTATAATTTTAAAATCGCGGGGCCTGGGGCAACTGCCCAGATTGCCCCCCCCTCGCGCCGTCCCTGACCTGAATTGAATACAAAATTATTCATCAATCCTTTATATTTTTTTAATTCATTGTTTTGAACATTTTTCTCCGTCTTTTAGAGGCAACACTTACAAATTATCTGTTAGACATGTTTTTTTTTCAAAAGTCAATAAAAGATAGTGTAGGTGTAGGTGTAGGTGTAGGTGTACCTAATTTTTATTTTTAATAATCAAATAAAAAATTAATATAATAGAGTAGGTACGCAAAAATAAAACTGACAAAAGTACAAAATAACATATCTGAAACCAATAACACTGCATCAAGGCAAAGGCATGTCCGTAAATCATAATCCATTTACATATATATTAAACAATAAATACATATAACCACGGTTACATTATTAGTTTGTCCAGCAAGATACTGCACTAGCGCGAGTTCACGAGCCTCTGCCCTCTGAGATTGAATAAATAGTACGATTATACGAAAATAGTATACGATGCATAAGTACTATATTATAATATAATTAATGTGTATATAAATAAATATGTAAAACAAACAAGAACAATGATAAATAGTAGTGGTCAAAATGTATAAATAACTATGATTACTATGATTACAATGTATTTTTAATTATTAATTAATATATTATGTTAGTATTACCAACCATTCAACAACTGGCAAAAATGTATTCTAATATAGTATTCGAATACTTTTTAAAGTATTTGAATATGTATTTTTAATATATTTTTTTAAGAACTATTCGAATACATATTCTGAATACTTTAATTCTTATTTATTCGAATATGTATTCCGAACACAAAATAAAAGTATTCTTTACAAGACTGTTAGTATTTTTCTTCAAGCAATCATGTGGCTAGCCGAACCGTTCTTATAAGTATTATAATAGTTATATATTGCATTAATAGTATTATTTAATAATAGTTTACACACACACTATACCATATACAAGAAGAAGTCGCGCACATCAAAATGAATGTGTTTGTTAATAGTATTTTTATTGAATTAATTTTACTTTTATTTATAAACACAAATACAGAAATATTCCAAATTAATTTATAAATATGCATTTAACATGTTTTATAACATATACTCAAAATGGCTGCCTTGTTCATTAATGCATGCACGAACCCGTTTTACCACGTTTGTGGCCACTTTGTGCAATACGCTCACATTGATTAAATTTATCTCCATCGTTATGTTACTCTTCAGTTCATCCAATGTTTGTGGTCTATTTTTATAAACCCTTCCTTTAAGATAACCCCATAGGAAGAAATCTGGAGGTGTTAAGTCGGGAGAACGGGGAGGCCATAATCCTTTGGATATGATGCGCTCGCCAAAAAACTCACGTAAAAAATTCATTGTGCTATTGGATGTATGACATGTGGAGAATACCCAAAGTGTTATTTTGAAATAACCGATAAGAAGAATTTATCTAAACTGCTATTTAGAAACATTTCTATTTTGGTGTGCGCGACTTTTCGATCACACTGTACCTGTAATAATATTTTAAGAACTAATGTAAATATATTGCAACATATACATTTTACACATTAACTCTTCATAATTTATCGCTACTGTACTACGTAGGTAGTTAAATTCAATCAAAGATGCTTCATTAGTTCTAAGGCCCGTTTCACATGGACGCGTATCATACGCGACGTATCGTACGCGCGCGTTTTAATTTACATTGGTCAAATGCATACGCGCCACTCCGACGATGGCGCGTTTCCCTCGCCGGTTTGGCGCGTATGAACTTAATCAATGTAAAATGGAAAACGCGCGCGTACGATACGTCGCGTATGATACGCGTTCATGTGAAACGGGCCTTAGCTGTTCAGTATTTGAGTGCATTTTAATTTTAAATGAGCAAAAAATTTAAATAAAAACATTGGGAAGACCTGTGCCGGATTTAAATTTAATAAAAGTTACAAAACAAAAATCTCGGCAATATACCTACTCGTCATTTTACCAAAGACAGGTTATCAAGTTTAGAGAAGTTATCAATCGAAAAAAACCTCGTTATATGAATATTATTATTTATTAAAACGTTTTTGCCGAATCTAAAGAGAGAAGACTCGACTTTACATAGGTACAAGACAAATTTTTAACTATGAAAAATTAAATTTAAATTATAAGTAAGTTATGATAAATAAATGACTTACATATCTATTATTAATAAGATACATTAATTTAAACCAGTAAAAACATGTTATTTCATAGTAAATGTTTGTTAGTTATTATTTTGTGCACCACCTATTTTTAACACCACCGCTGAGTACTAATCGATAAACATCTTAACTTAGTTTTTTCAAACACTATAGTGTGAAAACTTCATGACATCTAAAACATCATATTTTTTTTAACCATTTAACTTCAAGATTCCGAACACTAAGGTCTGCGATCTGCAATGTTCAACGATCAGTTTTCATAAGTCATAACAAATTCAAGGTTCAGTATGTACATAGCAATTTTTTTATCATCAATGCCAAATATAAATACTTTTCCTTGAACTGATTAGACGAATTTAAATTGTGTAGATGAATAAACTTGAGGTTTGTAATATTTATAACAATTAAAAAAAAAAAAAAAATTTTGTTACAACTAGATATGCCAAGAGGATTTGATCAAGACGTCTGTATATTTTCTACAAAAAATGATATATATATATATATATATTATATATATATTATTTCAACTATTGTAGTAATTGACAATTGTATAAAACTTCTAAAAGATATTGGAATTCTTCATGAAGTTAACAGGAAACGAAATTTTAATTTCTTTGAGTTTAAACTCTTGAAGACTTAAACCCTTCAAAATGTAAAATATTAACAATTTTAAAATATTATAATATTTAACATAAAAAAGGTGCTCTGCTCGACAGTGGGTTACAAGTGGAACACTGTATAATGGATGGTATTAAATTTTAATTCAATGATACAATTTCATTGTATAAGAAAAACGATTCTGAGCGGAGACGGTATATCAGTCTAGGTATAAGACATATTATATACATATCTATGGTGTTATACAATCACAACAAAATAACTAAAATAGTTACCTATTCTAGGTTTATTAATATGTAATTTCGTCCAATTTTGAACTTAAAATGACTAAAAAAAAAACTGTGGTTATGTATTTTTTAGATTTTTTGTTAACAGAATTAACTACCTACGTGGAATCTTGTTTTAAATTTTCAATCCTTAGTTATAAAAATTGAACATTTTATAAATTTTTAAATACAAAATCATTATTCAATTTTAAATTTAATACAATTTGTCAAAATTCGATCTTTAAATGCTTATAAAAAAAAGTTGTGACTTTATTTTTAATATTTTTCAACTGATATTGTAACAATATATCAGGAGCCTTGTATTAAATTTTTACACTTTTTGGACCAACAGATAAAACTTTATTGATATTTATAGAAAAAAAAAACTAAAAAAAATGTCCGTAAACAGCTCAAAAAGAGTCAAAATATTTTCAAAATTGTTTTTTGCATAGAAAATACTAATATAAACATTCAGTGAAATTTTCATGTATCTACAGTTATTCGTTTTTGAATTTCAACAAAATAAGGAAATCGCTACATGAGAAATCGAGTGAATATCCAATGTTGTAAAAATTTGAATTGCAAACGCTCATAAAAATTTAATTTGAAATTCTTATATACATTTTTTTTTGATAAAGGTAGAAAATCTTATAAGGAATATTGTATTACATTTTAAAATCATAGATTTAAAAAGAAAAATTTTCTTCGAATTCTTTACTCAAAATAATTTGTTAATTTTCTTTATTTTTCCATATTTTGTCAATTTTTATAAAAAAAACTGTGACTGTGGATTTTTATATTTTTCATCTGCCTTTGAAACAATATCCTAGGAGCCTTCTATTAAATTTTCAAGCTTTTTAACCAACAAATAAAATTTTAATCATATTTTTAGAAAAAAAACTAAAAAAAAATGGAAAATGAAAATGTTCCCAAACAGTTCAAAACAGAACATAATATTTTGAAAATTTTATCATGTATAGAAATAAAAATATAAACTACCAGTGAAAATTTCATGGATCGACGGTCATTTGTTTTACACCAAAAACCAAAATCGATTTTTTAAAAAAATCGATTTTACGTAAAAATTCCTGTTTTTCCTTAATTTTTATTTTGTTTTTCTGGGCGCTTTTGAAAATTATTGGGAATTTTAAATTTTGACCTCCCTAATGAACCAATAATAATCACTTTCCCATCGAACAAGATACTGAAGTTGAATATCGAAGCATTATTTCGATTACTTATCTTGTACACAGACACAAAAATAAAAAAAATAAAAAATATAAAAACACACATAATTGTAAAATAAATACATTCATCGTTCTACTCAGAATCTAAAATGATTTTGTAGTGAACAATTTATAAAAAGTTCAACTTTTATAAGTAAAGATGGCACATTTAAAACAAGGTTCCAGGTGTCTAAGTTATTCTGTAACTGAAAAATCTAAAAATTTAAAAATTTGTTATGGTTATTTTTTGTTCAAATTTGGACGAAATTAGATGTTTAAGAGGATGCTACCCATGCATTTGTTGTTTCCGTCTTACACATTTGCTACATGGCACATTTTCGTTCACTAGTTTCAATAGTGTACTGTTTAGTTTTGATATAATAGAGTGATTACTGATTTGACTTATTAAACATTGACTTCAAGATTCTGAACACTAAGCTCTGCGATCTGCAATGTTCAACGATCAGTTTTCATAAGTCATAACAAATTCAAGGTACAGTATTTATATGGCAATTTTTTATCATCAATGCCAAAATAAATACTTTTCCTTGAACTGATTAGACAAATTTAAAATGTGTAGATGAGTAAACTGGAGGTTTATAATATTTATAGAAATTAAAAAAAAAAATTTGGTTACAACTAGATAGCCAAGAGGATTTGATCAAGACTTCTGTATTTTCTACAAAAATAATAAATAAAACACAATAATAAAAAAAATAAAACACATCATTGTAAAATCAATACATTCATCGTTCCACTCAGAATCCAAAAATTATTAAAATATTTTTGGATATTTATTTTCAAGAAAGCTTCAAGATAAATTTAAATAAGTGATTATACATTTTATGGGATTACTAGAATAGTTGATACAATATATTGAAAGGAGGTTGGCACTTTTACACTAAATAATTTATGTATAGGTAGGTACACATCTAATAAAATAATATTTGATAATATACTTACCTGAAGTCAAAGAATAATTTTCACTGTCATTAGTGTCATTAATAGAACTGTAAGACAGATTTTTTTCATTTATACTAAAATGAAAAAAATGGCAAAAATAATAAAATCAATTTTAGCTTTAATAAATAGGTACTTGTTTTTTAATTTGTACCAAATAGGTAACCATGTAGGTAACTTATTGCAAATAGCAGCATAACAGTACATGTATATTATAATAACTTACCAGTTTATGTTTGTTTTGGCGATGAAGGCTTAAAAATGTCAAAACAGTCACTAATGTGTTTTATAAATAACTTTTGGTATAGCCACTTTTACGATAGCTAGGTACTATCTATCGACTATCACACCTCGATAACATTCATTAAAAAGGCGATCTAGGACATCTTGGCGTGGCCACTTTGGAGTAAACCAATTTGGAGTATGGCTATTTTGGCGTATGGCTATTTTGGCGTATAGTTATTTTGGCTTAAGACTATTTTGGCGTTAAGTTTTGGATTAATATGACTAGTTCCTATGCCAGTAGTTGTCTGTGCGAGTAATATAATAAATAATAAATAATAATATAATAATCATGTATAGGTGGAGTAAAAAATCAATTGATATAAATGTATTAATAAAACAGTTATTGACTTTAAGTTAGGTTAGTTCATATAAATAAAAAATATAAATATAAATGTATATAAATAAAAAGTATTTGACTTTGGTAGTTAGTTCATATAAATAAAAAAAATAGAATTTAGTAACAACTTTTTTTTATGGCTCCGTTTGCTGCTAAAGCTCCCTTAAAAATATAGACATAGGCAACATAATGTAGCTGTAAATTTTCTTATTTTTGTTTATTGTTCATAGATGTCGCAACCACGGAGATAACACATGTGGGTGCGACGTCTTCTTATCCTTATATTATCATTAAACGATTACAACTAAACGATTGAACCCCAATCAACAAGTTGACGGTCATAAATTGTACACTATACTGTATATACAATATGTCAATAGATATACAGTAGAACGTAGATTATCTAACCAAAAATAAAAATTATGTACCTTAGCCGCTTGTGAAATCCCACTGGTACATTCATTTATTACGCTCGACGTTGGTTCTAGAGTGTCTTTAGCTCGTTGTTTCATATTTGTAATTGCCACATTTGCTTCAATCAAAGCTGCCTCTGAATCATGGGAATGATCATTTAGAATCTTTAACACCTATAATATTTTCCATATTATTATTTAAATAATTATTAATTGAAACATATTATATACATACATTTACTGAATAGTAAAAATATTTTTACCTTAGACGTTTCAGTTGACGATGTAACGATAATACCAATAATTCATGTGACCGCGGGTTTGAAAAAAATTATAAGCTTAAAAAAATATTTTTATCTATCCATCTATTTCTAAGCTGAACTCGCTGGGGGTGCATTGCATACTCTGCACCACCCGTGTGCACGCCTATGGGCTCAGCCATCCCTCTCAAATCAAAGCATCGTGACCATTATACCTTATAAAATATACCTTATTTTATTTCAAATTCATATCTGGAAACCGTTACCACTTTTATCTTTTTTCAATAGGTAGTATATTTAATAAATATTATATTATTGATGTTATATTCATTATTAATAAGTTATTAATTGTCATCCGTACCAACCATTGAACCATGGTTATTATATTTATGTTATTTCAAGACACCGTCACACGGACATAACCACGGTTTTAGAATCTTCTAGTCTCTAGAATCTTCGAAAACCGTGGGGCGTGGACCTAATCTATTGGGCATTGTATATTTTACAAGTTATTTTTGTGTAACAGCAATACATACATATATTCATACTATCAATTTTGATGTCACATAACATTACCATAGAAGACAGAATTGTAATAATAATTATAATAGAAGGTAGGTAGGTATATTTTTTATCGATAATATCGGAAATATCGATACTATAATCACGATTTATATCGACATCGATATTTTTCGACGATATATCATCAGTTTTTCGATATATCGTTGTTAAGACAATATTTGCCATCCCTACATACACATTACACACATTACACGACTGTACCCTAACTTGCAAGATCACCCCAACCGTCCGCCACCACCACCGCGACCGCCGCCGCCACTACCACATTGCCCCCGTATATACCATCATATAACGCAACATATACGCGATATTCAGTCGCAGTTTCATGGTAACAAGTTGTAACACAGCGTATAAAAATGGCTACAAGCAGTAAACGGGTAAACAAATATATTGCGCCTGCACCACAGGCCAAATTCATCGACTGTACCAAATACACAATCGATTTTGTAAATCTCAAGTTTTTACAAGTCGGCATCGATCCTACACAGGAGTTCAATGTTTGCAGTGTACGTATAATTACTCCGTCGCGTTTTGTAAACATTTCCGTGGACTTTTTGAAACGTATAAATTGATGGGTCATATTCCATCACATATACTGGACACTACAGTAAAATACAAAAGATTTATTTTTCTGGAGACTGGAGAGTGAATTTTTTTTGCTTACGTCTATGATGGGGAAGACACTCGTTGGACGAGGCGGCAACCAACGACCATAGAGTTCCCACTTACATTACGAACGATGCCATCGGTGTGGCTGCGAAGACACTCGTTGATACTAGGCGGAAATTGACGAAGCGCTCATTCTATTACGACGGAGCACTGAGTCTAACCGTACGCTGAACCTTGCGTGAAATTATCAGCGGCCTACACTCGGTTTTGTATTGCTTACAGTCGTCGATCTACCCAATGATAGAAAAAGGTTAACCATTAATCTAGTCCCACCCTAATGTGCAGGTGTAGGTATGCACTACGAGATTACTCATTTGAACACGACTTACACAAGACAGCGGGAAGGTGGTTTTAACTCGTCCCCATTTGTTATTGTATAGTTTTTAATATAACGTCCTAACTTTATTATTTTTTGGTCACACCTCTACAGGCCCGATACCGCCCTTCGCAGTCCGCTTATTCAAGCCAACTGCACGGCCCGGACGTAAAGTTTCGCGCATACATTGTTATACATTTTGATATTAATTAATAAACGAATTTGATTATTATAGAAAAACAACCAGAGTATAATTATTCACGATCACGGGCCGTCGAATATCGATGCACCGTAACACATTTTATGGATTTTTTACTACAAAATAGTTATTATATTTTAAATTTGATAAATTATAGAACAATTATAGAAAAAAAAAACTAAAAACATTGAAAACTGACAATATCCACAAACAGCTCAAAAAGAGTCAAAATATTTTGAAAATGTTATCAAGTGTAGAAATTGATTCAATGAAAATTCAGTGAAATTGTATGTATTTACAATTATTCACTTTTGAATTACAACAAAATAATAAAATCGCTTTACCTACATAAGAAATCGAATGAATATCCAATATAATAAAAATATGAACTTCGAAGGCTCATAAAAATTTAATTTAATTTGCTTATAGGTAGTCATTTTTTTTTTGATAAAGATAGGCCTACTTATGAGGAAATTTGTAATAATTTTCAAATCTTAGATTTAAAAAGTAAAATTTTTATGAATTTTTATAAACAGTTTGCAAATGATTGTGATTTTTACGCCTTTTGTTAAAATTCGAACTTTAAATGCTTATAAAAAATTACTGTGCCTAAGGATTTTGAATATTTTTTATCTGTCGTTGAAACATTATATTTCTATTAAATTTTCAAGCTTTTTTACCCAACAAATAAAATTTTATTGATATTTATAGAATAAAAAACTAAAAAAAAGGAAACTTGAAAACGTCCCTAAACAGCTAAAAATAATTCAATATATTTTGAAAATGTTATGGTGTACCTATAGAAAATGCGAATATAAACATTAAGTCAAAATGTCATGTATCTACGGTAATTTATTTTAGAGTCACACCAAAAACCAAAATCGATTTAGTCGAAAATCGATTTTGCGTATAAGTTCCCGTTTTTCCTTAATTTTTCTTTTGTTTTTCACGGTGCTTCGGAAAACTACTGGAAATTTACACTCTTGACCTTTCAAAGTGCCAACTAAATTCACTTTCCTATCAGAAAAGATACTATTAAAGAAAATCTAAGAGCTTTTTACTGTTCTAAAAGGCGATGACAGATAAAACAAAATTTCAAAAAATTAAAAATTAAAAATTAAAAAAAACACACATCATTGTAAAATCAATACATTCATCTCTCCGCTCAGAATCTTAAATATGAAGGTATATGGGCCCTATCAAAATTAGCCACCCACATAAAATTCTTTGGGGAAATTGTCCCAGAAAACGTCAAAACATTTGTTTGTGAAGCCACTGATGGTTAGTATACCTATAACCTATAGGTTTGTATATTAGGTATACCGTATACGTGTCTAGACATAATATAATTTTAATTAATTCTATAATATGTTAAAATTATGAAATAATACAATAAATGCAATTTAACGTACTTACCTATATTATAAGAACAGTTCGGTTAACCATATTATGATTTCTTGAACAACAGAGTTAAACGTAGTGTTTTAAAGAATAGTGTTAGTGCTTCAAGTCTTTAGTTCATTATAATTTTAACTAAAGTCTAAAAGTCTTCAAAACAATAAACAGTTGTTCAGCGATTAGTTTTTTTTAACAAATAATCCATCGAACTTGGCATATTTATTAACATCCATGCCAAGATTAAAAACTATACCTTGAATACAACTTTTAAATGTATTGCTCCTAAAGTAAAAACAGTTATGCAAAATGCACACATCAATCGGACATTGGTGAGCAGCACTGTGACAGCACCGCTCGCCAGCATAAAATACGTATGGTTGACGAGTGGGGGATCGCTAAATACAATGCAACTCGGTGCTCAGTTACCACTGAGAACCGATTTTTTTTTAAAAAAACGTTATATACCAGCGGTTCTTAACCTTTTGCGGACCATTGATGAACGATTTTTAGAAATCGCGGACCCCCTACCAATTATTTTACAAAACATCTCATGTTATCATAACCAAAATTATAATAATTCTTTTATATTAAAAATTACATTAGTGTAGACAACAAAACATTTCTAATTATTTGTATTACATTAATTTTTTATAAAAATGTAATTTAAAACTATAATTGAGTACGATACTACGATCGATCAACTGCAATTATAGTGGTAGTAAATATAAGACTGCCGAGACTAGTGCTGTACGCATGTACATTTCGTATGAACAAGAAAAACTGATTACCTACTTAATAAATACTAATAATAAGTAATAATACAATTATTTGGTGTAGAATCTACATATTATACATAAAAAAATATTGCCTATGAATTTTTTTAACTTAATTAGACTTGCGCATGCGCAATACAACTTTTTTCATAAATGACAACAACCCATTTTAACTACTAATTTTTTTTTCGCCTAATTTTTTAATTTATTCTGGTAGTTGAACCAACTTTCTAAGTCCAAAATTTGTATTGCGCATGCCCAAGTCTAATTAAGTTAAAAAAATTCATGGGCCATCAAAAAGTGTATATTTTTAAGTCATAACGACCAACTAGAAAACAGAATTCAAATTGCAGGCCCTTATACCTACTCAAAGATATTGAGTGTTCTCAATTAGCTATTACACACTGTATATATTATCCGTCATAGTGAATTCTTCCTCTTCAAGTAATTTTTCCTTCGAAAATGAATTCAGTAGAAAATCTTTTAAAAAAAATAATTCTCTCTTTAAATAATTGAGGAAACAATTTAAAATAAAACATTGGGAAGACCTGAGCCGGATTTAAATTTAATAAAAGTTACAAAACACAAATCTCGGCAATATACTCGCCATTTTACCAAAGACATATTATTATCAAGTTTAGAGAAGTAATCAATCGAAAAAAACTTCGTTATGAATATTCCTAATTTTAATAATAAAGTTTTTGACGTTTTTGCTGAATCTAAAGAGAGAAGACTCGACTTTACATACAAGACAAATTTAAAATATATATAGTTATGATAAATACATGACTTACATATCTATTATTAATAAGGTACATTATTTTAAAACAGTAAAAACATGTTAGTTGCCATGAAGTAACTTCATAGTAAATGTTTGTTAGTTATTATATTTTGTGCATTACCTATTTTAACACCACGAGCCGCCACTGCTGAGTACTAATGGGTAAACGCCTTAACTAAGTTTTTTCAAACACTAGTATGAAGACTTCATGACATCTAGCTTATCATATTTTTTTTAACCATTTGACTTCAAGATTCTGAACACTAAGCTCTGCGATCTTCAATGTTCAACGATCAGTTTTCATAAGTCATAACAAATTCAAGGTTCAGTATGTACATAGCAATTTTTTTATCATCAATGCCAAATATAAATACTTTTCCTTGAACTGATTAGACGAATTTAAATTGTGTAGATGAATAAACTTGAGGTTTATAATATTTATAACAATTAAAAAAAAAAAAATTTTGTTACAACTAGATATGCCAAGAGGATTTGATCAAGACGTCTGTATTTTCTACAAAAAATGATATATATTATAATATATCTTATTTCAGCTATTAGAAGACCCTAAGCCAAATAATAATTATAATGATTGACCATATTCTATTACTTGCTGATATTGGCCTAAAATATATTTTTGTAGATTTAAAACTGATTAACATGGAGAATAGGCCAAATTCGATTAACAAGGTTTAGCTTTGCTAAAATGAAGAAAAGAAAAATTGAGTTTGAGATTTGAGTATTCAACCTGATGTTGGTATATATTAAATACATATTTAGATCAGAAATTCACATCAGTCATGACACAAAAGTGGGTCATATAATTATATGTTGGTTTGTGATTTGAGTATTCGACCTTTTGTTGGTATATATTATGTGTATACATTAAATAAATATTTAATTAAATTTGGTACCTATATTTTTATTTATTTACGAGGATGAGCATCAATGTTTTTAGTTGTTTTTTCTAGAAATATCAATAAAATTTTATTTGTTGTTTCTAATAGCGTGAACAATTAATACGAGGCTCATGATATATTGTTACAATAGCAGATGAAAAACATTTAAAATACATAGGCACGTTTTTTGTTATAATCATTTTAAGTTCAAACTTTGACATAATTTATCAAATTGAAAATTTATCAATTATTAAGTAGTCATAAATTTATAAAATGTTCAACTTTTATAGATAAGTATTAAAAATTAAAATCAAAGTTTCACGTAAATAAGTTTAATATAAATTACTTTATTCAAAATAATGTCATCAAATATACTTAGTAATATCATAGGCTGACTGATGCGTCTTCGCTTAAAATCGTTTTTCTTATACAATGATATTATATCATTGAATTCAAATTTAACACAATTTATTATAGTGACTCACTTGTAACCTACTGTACAGCAGAGCAACACCCACCAGCCCACCTTTTTTTTTTAAATTAAACTACAGGTTATACCCACAAAGTATAAAACGTGTGAAAATCTTTATATTGAGTATAAATTATAATGTACATAATGCATTTAACCCTAATTTAATAAATAAAAAAAACCTTCAAACATTTTTATTCAATACGCCTTTCTTGAATACAGTTGTTATTTAGATACCAACTTTCAATACATTTGTTTATGTGATTTAGTTGGAATATGTTTAATAATAAAATTGAATTGCATTTCTAATTAAAATATATCATAGAATTTATGAACTATTTATTTTTAACAATAAAGTCTTCTAGTGTCTATGATAATATGGTCAAAGCGGACATTCATTAAATGATATAATATTTATGGGGAATAGTTATAGCAGATGTGTTATGCCTTTCATACTCTCATAGAATATAGATGATTCATTATCTATAATGTACCTATTATAATGAAATCATTATTGTAAATATTAAAATATATATCATATATAATTACAAGTATTGTATAATTAAAGAAACTCATCGCCAGTCGTCATATTAGTTACTACCTATATTACAGTAATGTTTAGTTTTTACTGGTTTTACGCCTTCGCGCTCGCCTAGGTTTTTTAAAAATATATTCAACCTGATTTTGGTTGAATAAAGATATTAATATTATAATCAATTTCACCTACTATATAATTTGTTAAGTATAGGCATAAAAAGTGAATTCATTTCTCATATTTCAAGCAATTTAGTCGTTCATTGAAATTTAGTGGCATTTATCTTGATCGTGTAACTGTGTAAGTTATGCATTAATTATAATGCCTAAAATTACAATACTATGTAGGTAATAGGTATATTAGATACAAATATATATTTTGTAGTAGGTATAATAAACATCATATATATATATAAAAAAAAGGATTGTAAATCAATATCGAATCTAGTAAGTACCTACCTACTTTATATTGGTGCAAAATAGCGAAAAATAATTTAATATTAAAAAAAAGTTCTTGAGTTAGCGAATTCACAAAAATATCTCAATAAAACCGTTTCAAATTTTAATTTCTATAAAAGATTACATTTCCAGAAAAGTAATTCCTATAATACCTTACCTGAGTACCGTTTGCAGCATGAAAGACTTCCATTATAATATGAACGAACAATTATTTTGTCAGAATATTATGATAACTTTTGAAAAAACAAAATTTCGATTTGAAACCACTTAGGATTAAAAAAAAAAAAAAAAAATTGGTCGATAATAGCTGTATACATAGTGTTGCTTGTCTTTCTCTCCGAAGGGCTCCCACATGAATGCCAGCCCGTGGACGTGTAGCCTTAGACGCACAATAGCATCCGCTATCGGTTGTCCACGGCCTACGCATGCTCGTTTATGGGGAGACGCCTCCGGTTTAACCAGGTCTCGCCTGATAGGACCAGATTATATATGGTTTTTTTTTCGATCGTCTTGTCATATTTTGGCCAATACCTCTTATGCTAGATTATTAAATTATTATTATTGTCATTATTTTTCCATCGATGGTTTAAGTTGAAGATTATTATGATATACGATAAATGATAACAATTGATTTACGACCATATTATGTGGCACATATTATACATACAACGATTCTTATAGCTGTTATTATACCTGCCCCTTTTTATCATTCGGTAATTCGGAGATTATTGTTGTATTTGTTCTATGATAATTCAAAACCATCGACGTTAGTGAGTGTGACATGACTGACATACTATACTATAAAAGTGACAATTAATTGTTTTGGGGCGATGGAAAATATATATTATTATCATGTGAACGCGTACTGCGTACCGCTTATGTACAATTATTGTTGTACAGGGTGTATCTTATATCTTTGTAAGCGGGGGTTCTTAACGATTATGGATCGATGACATAGAATTTCGTTAAAACGAAAAAATACGTGTTTCTTTATTTTTAACAGGCAATTTTTTTATAACAATTTCAAAATTTTTAAATCCGCAGATGTACCAAAAGCAAAATCAACTTATTTTTTTCAAAATATGGTAACTACTATATTTTTTAATGGATTCTGGTAAAGCTTTTTTTTCTGAACATTTTGATGTCCAAATCATCAATTTTGGTTTGCTAGTTTATTAATATGGTCCTCTAAAGCTTAGTAAAATATGCATTAATACTTTTAATTGAAAAAATTGGTATAGTTTTAATTTACAAGAGCTAAATAATTTTTTTTTATAACCACCATTTTAATATAAATTTAATATTTTCAACGGACGATAAGTCCTTTAACAGAAAAGATAAAAATATACAATAATACAACAGACTAAAGAGAAATTTGAAGGTATAACGAGACATATTAAAACAATCAAGTGTGGCAGAGATAATATTGGCTAAAAAAAGGGCTCTAGGGAGGAATGAGTTAGTACCAATGTTTGTTTTGTAGAATGGGATTTTAAACAAATCTAAGTTACGTGTGTTTTTACGAGGAATACGGAAATTTATTAAGTCTAAGATCTCAGGGAAAATAACAAAACCGTTCAGAATGTCAAAAATGAACATTATGTCCGCTAAATTTCGTCTTACTTCAAGATGATGAACCCCTATAAAATCTTGAAGGTGTCTAACCGAGCAATGTGATAAAGTATAACCTATGACATGGGCTATTCTTTTTAAAAACTTAAATTAGACATTATCTAAATCAGTATTATATGTTGAGTAGGTAGTCACTTGACCAGATAAGTGAACCAAATTCAAGAACCGATCTAACTAATGAGTAATAAAGAGTTTTTAGGCAGGTAATATTTTTAAAATCATTCGTATTTCTGTTAATGAAGCCAAGCATCTTATATAATTTACTAACCATTACTTTATGATTAGTTTTAAAGCTAAGATTTTTTTCGAAATATATTCCCAAATCTTTAATGGAGTTTACATTTGTAAGTGGAAAATCATTGATTTTATATTGAAAACTAAACGACTTGACATTTAATTATATAAAGAGGAAGATGTATTTTTTTCACTCCAAAGGTAAAGTTTATTTAAATTGGTTTGTAACCTATGTTGATCATCAACCGATTTGATTTAAAAAAATATTTTCGCATCACCAGCAAAAAGGAGAATTTTAATAGACGGTTCGAGAACTAATGTTAAATCATTTATAAATACCAAAAATAATAAAGGCCCCAAGTGAGACCCTTGTGGGACGCCTGATGAGGTAGGATAATCAGTCGAGATAGAAAATGATATTTTAACAGCCTGAGTTCTATCAATAAGAAAAGAGAACAACCATTTAAGGAAATTACCTCCTATTCCAAACAACTCTAATTTATAATATAATAATAAATGGTCTACTTTATCGAAAGCTTTTTCAAAATCAGTATATATAGAATCTACTTGATAACCTTCATTTAATGATGTTATTAAGTAATTATGGTGTGTTATTAAATTAGTAAAAATCGAATGTTTAGCTAAAAATCCATGTTGAGAGGGACTAATTTAATTGGTTAATAAATTTGATAGTTTTTTTTGATATAATGGCCTCTAACATCTTAGGAAGAATCGAGAATTTGGAAATTGGTCGATAATTTCTTACATTATTTCCGTCGCCAGATTTGTAAATGGGAGTGATAAAAGATTTTTTCCAAATAAGTGGAAAATACCTGTGTTCAAAGATAAATTAAATATGTGATTTATAGATTTAGCAAAGACCAAACAACATTTTTTTAATAAAATAGGAGGTAAACAATCAGGACCAGTACTAGATTTTTCATTAAGTGATGTTAGATGCTCAATTATATCATCTTCAGATATAGATATAGAATTTAAATTAAGATCATTACTAATAATATCGGATATTTGATCAAAATTGTTAGGTACATTACTTTTAGAATAGACAAAAGAAAAATATTTAGAAAATAAATTTGTAATATCATTTAAATTATTTATATTATTTTACTACAAAATCTAGAATGTTAGTTGAAATAAAAGATAATTTTATTAATTGATTGATCAAATTTAACAATTATTAATTCATAAAAAGTTAATATTTAGTCATGGGTGGAAAAAGTTCAAACAACGTATAGAACGTTTATTTCCAACGTGATATAAAAATAATTACACTTTATAAAAACAAACTGGCTACGGACGTAAATCGGTCTCGTAACAGTTGTTAGGTACGGTACATAATACATATCATATTTAATGAGATGTTAAATAATGACATACAAAAGATATACAATTATACAATGAGATCTCTCCAAACTTCCCGGATTCTGGACAATTTACTGGACGAATGTTACAGCTTTTTGGGACGAGCCTTTCTGGTTCTGTAGGGCTTTATTGAAGGATAGTTTGGGACCTTTTTAAGGGCATGTACCAGTTGCCCCCAAAGTACCTTTTTTTTATACAAATTCCCCCAAACTACCTAGAGCAAAATGTACCAGTTGCCCTCAATCAAATGTACCAGTTGCCCTCATATGTTAATATATACAATATACACGATTATAATATATAGCCTGTAAAATAGGGGAGGTAAATATACAAATAATAAATAAAATTATTTATAAAAATAATGTAAAATAGTATAAAATGATAGAATCAATTATTAGTAGTTTTATTGTTGTTAGAAATTATTATATGATACGATGTATACCTTTGATAGATACATTTTAGAAGACGAAAAGCACTGACGTTGGTAACACGATGGAAATATTACTCGAGTGTATAGTGAAAAGGGCAATGTTTTGTTAGTTTTAAATAATTATACTTTTTATAAAGATCGAATTACACGAGCTGGTGTGAAATGGCGATGTACATTAAAGTCGTGTACGTCAAAGCTGTTTGTGAGTGAAGATGAAACGGTGCTTTTAAAATCGGTTATCGAACACAAACATTCGCCGCGTAAAAATTTAACAAAAGTAACCATTTCTAATAATTTAAAACGGAAAGCTATGGATGACTTTTCTAAACGCCCATTAAAATTAATACGGGAAGAAGTTCAATCAAATGTCGTGGATGTAACATTAAACGATGTAAGCTCCATTCGCAGAAGCATTTATCGTGCGAGAAAAAAAACACTTCCACCACTACCAAAATCTATTTCTGAAGTTCATTCAGCATTAACACTATTACAATTAAATACTTACAAAGGTGAGAATTTTCTATTCTATAACAACGAGACCGAAAATATTGTATGTTTTACGACAGAATCAAATTTAAAATTTTTATGTTCTCGAGACAAAATTTTTGTAGACGGAACACATGAATACTGTGCGAAATTTTTTTTACAACTTTTTACAATACACTGTGTCAAAAATGGACATTATATTCCATTAGTGTTTTCATTACTGAATTGAAGATTTTATAAATAAATATAAAAACAAGAATATTAGTAGATTCGATTTTGTAAAATCTGTTAGTAATTATTATAACAATACATAATACATAATTATTATATCTATTTTTTTTTTTTGACAAATTATAATAATATTATTTCATTGACTTTTTCATATTATTTTGTTAGTAATTATCATAAGCATATGAATTTTTTCTGTCATTTTATCCAATTTTTTTTTTGACAAATTATGCCACATATTTATGATATTTATTATTTTATTGACTTTTTTTATTCTATTTTGTTACCTAGTAATTATTATAAGCATATGAATTTTTTCTGTCATTTTATACAAATTATTACATTGAATATGCCACTATATTATCATTATAACCATATTATTTACTATGGATATTTTTTCTGTCATTTTATAAAGTTTTTTTGTTGTAAAATTATAACATTAAATGCCACATAATTATAATATTTATTATTTCATTGAATTTTTTATTATGTTATTATTATTAAGTAGGTATATTATATAATTGCAAATATAAAAATTTGGTTCTATCATTTTATACTATTTTACATTATTTTTATAAATAATTTTATTTATTATTTGTATATTTACCTCCCCTATTTTACAGGCTACATATTGTAATCGTGTATATATTAACATGCGAGGGCAACTGGTACATTCAGTTGGGGGCAACTGGTACATTTTGTTGAGGGCAACTGGTATATTTTAAAAATTCCGATAACAGCCGTGGGGGGAAACTGGTCAACACCCCTTTTTAATTGGTATATTAACTTTGAGTAGGTTAATGTTAACCCAATCCTTCGAATGGAGCCATTGGTCGTGTGGAGTGGATGCGTCTTTTGCTTTTGGTCGCTGCTGGTTCTTTCTCAATCTGTTCAATAGTTCTTGTTCTTGAACTATGAAATTTGAAATTTTTTTTTTATAACACGCCCTACGCGTGTTGTACTTGTGGGGAATGTCGAGACGTCTGCCTTCCAGTTTTGGTGTCTCTATAAAAAGCTTCACAGTTGGAGGCAGTTCTGCAGGTGCTGTCTTTTTCTGCACTTCATCAATCATTCGTATTTGTGATGAATCCATTTTGTCATTTATTAAAATAGTGTCCCCCGCACTTCGTAGCTGTGTTGACCTCGATGATATTTGCACCTCATCAGTCATTTGTAAATGCGGAGGATCAATATCGTGATACGATGTTATATCTTCAGTCTGGGTTACAAATGCATGAATCGAAAATTCCAGGTCAGGAAACTTCGGTAATTCATCAATTATCCACCTCAATGATCCTCAGCGGCGAGTTGACTTTCGCCCGCAGATGACGTCCTATCATTTGAGATAATGGAATTAAATGGTTTCGCAGATGAAATACTAAATAGTATCATCGAATATGGGGAACGCTTCATCAATGACGTCGAAGCTCTGATGGACAAGGGACATTTCCAATTCGTCATAGTAATCTGTATGTAAATCCATTGATGAGCCGCTATTTTGATGTGATTTTTTTTTAAATCCACGTTATGATGAGGTCTTTGAATTGAACCAGTGTACTCATTGGATATTCCCTGTGCTGAAACAAAAAATAATAATAATAAGTTGCACATGTATACCATGAGAAAACCAAAAAAATCGCGGCGGCTATATGATTTTTTCTACGGGATTTCGAATTTCCGACTGCAGTAAAGGACGGTGTTGGCGAACGTTGTTGCTTATAAGGGCTACCACGTCAAACCGAGGTGGTAATAACCTTATCAGAGTCCTTATCACACACCAGCAGGATCGACTGCTCGATACTGACGACCAGACCAAAAGACCACTGCATCTTCCGAAATCGAAAACACTGATGACCGACACCTGTGGGTGTCCCCCAGCGACGCTCGGAGAGCTAGTATTAATATAAAAAATATATTTAAAAAAAAAGTGGGTCATTGTATAAGTATAATGGATTAACTTGAATTCAATGATATTCTATCATTGTATAAGAAAAATGATTCTGAGCGGAGACGGTTTGTCAGTCTGGATATTTTTATTGTCATTAATTATTTTATCATGTAACTTGAATTAATATTATAATATTATTTTTTATTAGTTTCTTTGCTAACAAACAAAGCGTTCGAAATTAAAATCCAATTTTTAGCTGTTTTTCGTAATTTTTCGGTAGTTTTTACCGTGACATTAAATAACTATTGATAAAATCGAAAAATGACCTCTCTAAAGTACCATCTTGATCCAATTTTCTAAAAGATAAGGTACTATATGTTGAAGTCGAAGAGCACCTTCTGGTAAAAATTTTGTATACAGGATATAAAAAGAAAAAAAAACAACACCATTGCCAAACCACTAGCTTCCTCTCTACGCTCAGAATCGATTTTCTTGTACAATCATATTATATCATTGAATTCAAATTTAACACAGTTCATTACAGTGACCCACTTGTAACCTACTGTACAGCAGAGCGACATACACTTACCCGTTTTTTTTTTTAGTTAAGATAGTTAAAATAGATAATTAATACTTAGTTATACTGATAAACTTTATATATATATTATATATTATGTATATTATGTTGGTAATGAGTAATGAGAATCATTTAATTTTTTTCTTTAAATAAACTATTTTAAATATTGTTATGTATAAACAATATGGACCAGACTTTTTAGTCTTAGAACTAATCTACTGCGGTCTTTTTTTACCGTGATTTGTTCTCGATAGTCTAACGCTATACTGGGCTTTTGAATTTAAGACTGAGATGTACACAATGATTAATTCTGAATCCTAACACTAGTTGGTTGTTGATATTAATTAAAATAAGCAACGCTTAATGATGTTCATCATACTCTCAACGTTTGATTCAATATTTCAATTAATTTATGACAACTACATATTGTATTGCCTCAGGGAACGTAGTGCATGCTTCCTGCTTTAAATACATAATGCTAGCACCAAAAGTGGTTGTCACAAATAATAATAATAATAATCATCGATGTAACGTGCCATGTGCGTCATTGCGGTTCGACGCTGACGTCGATACTCGTTGAGACATGGTGGTCGGTTGCCAGAGGCCAAGGGATTAACGTGTTTCATCTGAACGAAGAGTAACGAAATGTGACAACCATCTGAAAAGAACACGTTGTGTGGGTATTAACCATTCAAGGTAATAAATATAACTCAAAATAAATTAACACTACATTATAATTGACAGCAGTGCGCTATGTCGAAATTAATTAAAATTTAAAAATATAATCTGTATCATAATGTACAGGGTGATATTTTAAGCATGCTCATCCACATGTTTGCCTTTAATTGTACATATTTTATTCAAATTGCTCAAATAGCTCTTACAAGTTTATAACATAATTATTATGTTATAAAACTTGTAAGAGTCATTTGAGAAATTTGAATATGACATATTTTACGTATATAAAGAATATAATACTATATAATGTTTAAAAAGCAATTATAGATTACGGCGGTTATTAGATATAATGCAGTTTAGTAGGGGAAGTAAATATAGATACTTATAATATTAATGAGGTGGGTGGATAAAAAATTTGATATCAAATGAAATTATGGGAAGTTGGTTGTGAGTTTGTTTAAAAAGACGGTAAGTAGATAGATTAAAGGGTTTATTAAGAGGCTGAGTACGAGTTGGTTCCATGTCGTTGTATATCAGTAATTAAGCCGGGATCAGCCGTTGCGTGGAGTGCGGATTGGTATAAGCGGCAAGGTTTTTATGAGCGGCGCGGTTCTTATTCCGGGTAATGTGAACACTACCTGTACCTATTGGATAAAGTAAAAATACTACTCATAAAACGTTTATTTCGTACATTACTCGGGAATAACCGAATAAAACACATTATCTACGACTGAGTGTGTAAAGTACTTTGATAAAATGTATACGATAAAATAACAAATTCCCACCATGCAATGTTGGCGACACAGTACATATTTAAGGTGGATAATGTATACGTTACACTTTTCATATGGATAATGTTCACATTATCCGGGTAATATGTACATTAACCGTTTTTGGACCTTACCCGTAACATATACATTATACATATACAGATATTACAAAATTAAAATAGAAAATATTATATAAGTAAACTGAAGCTAGTAAGTATTTGAAAATTATTATTTTTAAATACTTTGTTCAAGTACCTTTTAAAAGTATTTAACACATGTATTTGAGTACTTAAAAAGCATTTGAATACTTTTATTCAAGTAATTTATAAGACTGCATATTATCATATACATTTAGTACACCATCTACAATAGGAATCAATAAGGGAATCAACTCACCAACACCGTAAATGGTTTTGAATTCGTCCAAAAATTACAAAAGGCATGTAGAATAATAATATAACACACAAAATAATATTTTCAACCTATACCTGTAATAGTAATTATTGCTACCGAAAGTCCACAGTCTGAATAAAACTGGGATGGGAAATATTGTTTAATTTTCATAATTATATACGGGGTGCAACTCGTATGTACACAAATCGGGACATTACTATGTATGTAGTAATTAGTAATTACTAATTAGTATGATAACCAAAAATAACCGAGACAAAATTCGGAAGGAATTGTGGCCGGGGTGAGCAATTTATGTGTTGCCATATAAATGACGATCAAAAACACATTATAGTCGTCCACTGTCTGTCGCCCTAATTGTACAGAGGCCAGAAACGAATTAAACATATCATAAATTATTCAGTACGAAACAATCGGACAATTTTGAATCGTTAAATTTTAATAAATAAAATAATTTTATTTATTGTAAGTGAGTATAGTTTAATGTAAGATAATATACTTACAACTACTAATGCACTTTGTAGTTGATACTTGGAAAAAAAAATGTACAATTGTCCATTACATTATTGCGAGACCTTTTGAGGTTTGACTCGCGGTGAAATAACCTGCAGTTAGCGGCTCTAGTACGTACACGTGGGAGATGAGCATAAAGTAACCTGTGTGGCGTGCGTGACATTTGGTCCGAAAATGAATATATTATAATGTATTCATAATTTAGAATTAATTACAAAAATAATTTTTTCGAAGTCTATGTAAAAATAAAAAACGTCCAGTCCTTTTCTAAATAATCGTGAAAAAAAAATAATTAAGCACGACTATGATAAACCGAATGAATATCCAATCTTGTAAAAATATGAACTTCAAACGCTCATAAAAATTTTATTTTATTTCCTTGTAGACATTTTTTTTTATAAAGGTAGACAAACTTATGAGAAATCTTGTATTACATTTTCAAATCTTAGATTTAAAGAGTAAAATTTTTAAGAATTTTCAGCTCAAAATAATTGTTACGATTCTATTTACATCAGTAGACGCAATTAAACTCAAAGTATGAGCTGCACATATTAGATGATCTGGTAACCAAATTTTGTCGTCATTATCAGAAGAATTAATTTCATTTGAATTTGAAAGTATTATCGACAATTCAGTCACATCAACATTTGCACTAGTATCATCAACCTAAAATTATTTTCTTCACTATTTGATTTATCATTATCGCTACAAAACCAGTTTAAATAACATCATTTGAGTTGGAGGAATTTGCTTGTAGCTGAATTGGAAATGTCCTAAAGGCTTTACCAAAATTTGATACATTATCGGTCACACAATGAGAAATTTTAAATTATTGATGTTGAATATTTCTGTTATTTTATTTATAAATTCAGCAATATTCAAATATGTGTGACTACCTTAGTTAAAATATAGAGTATAAGTACTGTTATATTGGCAGCAGGTATATTTATTATATTTTTTTTTTATACACACCTACATTATACTTACCTACCTACATAATAGATATTTTATATTGTTATTTACTAAGGTTTTACACTAATTCCTTATATAATATTATAATACCTACAAAATATAATACTTATAAATTTATAATTTTGTTCACAAAATGAAAAAATATACCTAATTATTATAGTAAGCTGATTAAAAAAAAAAAAATAGTATTAGTTATTTTCACATGACAAAGTGCTAAAAATATGCATTTATTCTACAAAAAAACAAAATAAAAATACCTAATTCTATATACCTCTCCAAAAACTCAGCAACCATGATTATTGATACTACAAAAATACTATATAGGTTTCATTCTACTTTTATAATTTAGCAAATCAGTTTCCATCATTGGGTAAGTTACTAAAATTTTTAAGTATCTAGTACCTATTATGGAATATATTTTTGTAAAAAGTTCTATAATCTTCTTATAAAATGTAATTTATTCATCATTCGATCATTAATTTTAAAATATGAAGAATTACCTACCTAAAGAACAAAAAAGTTATTTTTTTAGTCTCTAGACCTACATAACAAAAAAAATTTAAAAAAGTTCAAAAACTAACCTTTATATGACTTGGAAAATTTCCTGACGAATTCTTTTGGCCTTGTATGGGTTTAAGTAGTAAAAATTGAAAGCTGTAAATGTCCGTAAACAGCTCAAAAAGAGTCAAAATATTTTCAAAATTGTATGGTGTATAGGAAATGATAATATAAACATTCAGTCAAATTTTCATGTATCTACAGTTATTAGTTTTTGAATTACAACAAAATAAGGAAATCGCTACATGAGAAATCGAGTGAATATCCAATGTTGTAAAAATTTGAATTTCAAACTCTCATAAAAATGTAATTTGACTTTCTTATGGACATTTTTTTTTTGATAAAGGTAGATAATCTTATAAGAAATCTTGTATTACATTTTCAAATCTTAGATTTAAAAAGAAAAATTTTTACGAATTCTTAACTCAAAATAATTTGCTAATTTTCGCGATTTTTCCATATTTTGTCAATTTTTGGACTTTAGTTAAATGCTTATAAAAAAAAAACTGTGACTAAGGATTTATAATATTTTTCAAATGCCAATGTAACAATATAGTAAGAGCCTTGTATTAAATTTTTTTAAGCTTTTTTAACCAACCATTAAATTTTATTGATATTTTTAGAAAAAAAACTAACAAAAAAAAGGAAAATTAAAATGTGCCTAAACAGTTCAAAATAAATCAAAACATTTTGAAAATGTTATCGTGTATAGAAAATATAATTATAAACAACCAGTGAAAATTTCACTTATCTACAGTCATTTGTTTTAAAGTTATACCAAAAACCAAAATCAATTTTGTTTAAAAATTCCAGTTTTTCCTTAATTTTTCTTTTGTTTTTCTTGGCGCTTTTGAAAATGACTAGGAATTTTAAATGTTGACCTCCCCAACGCACCAACGATATTCACTTTACAATCGAACAAGATACTGAAGTTGAAAATCGAAGCATTATTTCGACTACTTATAGTAAATTTAAATAACACTTTAGCCGGCGTACTATACTTATTAATTTCCATACAACTATCAAAAGCCTCGTTAAGGGGAAGCCATATAATAAAAAAATGGTGTCTATCTAAAGTGAAGATTGTCCCAGAGTTCACGCACAAAATATAGTGCGGTGAGAACACAACCTACTCGGTGTAGGTCGATCATGACATCGGTGAGGGGTGCGGGTATAGAATCTATATATACTATAGATAGGCGATGATATTATACATGACGTTGCGTTACATAATAGTATGGATCTATGGATGCTTTTTTGTGGTATATTGCCCAGCTTGGACCTTCTGTACAGCAGTGTGTAGTAATATTGTTGTTCGCTTATTTTTGACAAAGATGTTGTTACGGCACCGGAGTAGGCAAAATCGTATACTTTCGTATAGTTTGATTTGTCTACTAGAACCTTTTAGAAAATGATTTTAGAATTTAGATGATGATTGAACATTTTATTTTCGAAACTCCTATGCCTTGTAAGATACCAGACTACCTGTGAGTACCCACAGTTAGCCATTAACTATTTTTTATTTACTATTAAGTTCTAGTTAATCGTACACTGTAGAACACTATATAGAACTAGAATGTATGTGTTCAATATTTAGATGATTCCTCCTGTGATACGTAATATTTGTTGATAATCATTTTTTGTATCGATCGAAGAAAATAGTAACCTAAATAAAATATAAATAAATAAAAATGCTAGTAAAAAAAGGAAATACACGTCTGAGGAAATTAACTCAGGATGATGTAGTACAACCAATTTGGTAAATTTTTTACCATAGCCCATAATGTAGGAAATACGCATCTATGATAGGTATACCAATACCCAAAGGTTGGCAAATGAATAAAAATAATTAATTCAAATTAAGAGAACACAAAATCAATAAGTTAGAAGTTAACAGTAAACGAATCATACATTTAAGGGGACTACAGTCGGTAGTGTTTTAAGGAAATTAATATAGGCAATATTTCCTAGAAATGTCCTGAATTATAACAGTAGGCCTGCATAATACTGCTCGACAAAGGTGGGCAAGTTAATGAAAATAACTAACTGTGGCAAGTTAAGTTATTCAATTAAATTGCCTTCAGTTAAGTATAAAGTTAAAAAAAAAATTAACTAGAGAAGTTTAAGTTAAGATAGAAAATAAAATGAACTTAACTCAGTTAACTCGTTTTAAAGTTACAATATTTTTAAGTCATAAGCTACCCTAGTATTTTTTTATACACAAACATTTACCAAGATATTTAACACTGTGTAAAAAATTGATTATTATAATATCTCTTATATTATAAAACGAGGTTAGTCCCCAGTTTTGTCCACGGGGATAGACGACTTTTGTGTCGTTTTTCCGGCCCGGCCAATCGCAACGTTCAGATTCTGCGGCGGGCAATAACCGCGTTAGGTATCACTTCTTTTCTTATCATTTTCGAAATTTTCGAAATTTACACTTTTTACACGATTTCGACCGTTTTCTAGCCTTTTTCGCTCATATTCATATTTGATTCGCGTAGCTCGCGATCTCTCGAAGCCGCCGGTGTGCGGTTTATATCCGTTCGCCGTCCGTAGCCGTCGCAATGTCGATCGCAAAATACGCTCCCGGCCGGACTTTTTTGCCGATTTCTTTCGTCTTCTCCGACAGTTTCGTCTTTTCGCACGTCGTTCGTGCCCGAATCGTGTAGTTGACGTCTTTCTAAAGCCGTATATATACGCTTTTCTTACGAAATCGGTCAATTCGCTTCGCAATCGCGTTTAGAAATTACGACCGACCGTACGCGTATATATACATGTATGTACGTGTATAATTTAATTTTTGCCTATTGATTTAATAATTATTAACGGAAAATGCTTTTCACTCGCTCCGTTAAATATATATATGGGAGATGCGCGTATTACAAGCGAATTATATGCGATTACATCGATGAACATCGAATATATCGGCTTACGTCGCTCCGTAGACGCACGGCTTAAGTGTTGATGTTTTGACCGTAATTCACATCTCAAACTGTGTCCGAGTAGGTTAGGCGTTAGGTAGAAGTTACGTAGGTCCCGGGTTCAAATCCGTCGTACGCCGTCCGGGTGTTAATACCGTCAATGCCATAAGGTTTACACGGCCGCCCGAATGCCGACTTTTTTTGCATTTTTTTTCCGTAATTTTACAAATTTCCGATCTTTTCTCTTTACTATTATTATTATTTTAACTTTACTTTGTGTATAAAAATTACAATATTTCTACTACGTTAAATTTTTTTAAAATTAATCTACAATATATCATTTTTTATGTATTATAATATAATATGTATTTACGTGGGTAAACATGTTTTTTTTCGATTTTCTTACGTTATCTTACAAATTATAGTTACTGGTTTTTTTAAATTTTAATAATATTACTTTGCTGTATGAATATTTTTACTACTATATTTTTATACCATTATATTATGTCATGTACCTTCATCGTTGTATTTTAACTATTGTATTTTTACCTAATTAATCGTTTATTTAAAAAAAGTATAATGTCATGTATATAATTGTAATTTAACTGTTGAATTGCTTATATAACAAATAATTTGTAATTTAACTACTAAATTGTTCATTTAACAAAAAATATAATGTCACGTACCTACATATTGTAATTTAAGTATTGCATTTTTTAATAATTACATGTCTGTATGTAAGCAATTATATTATAATGTGTATTATTGTGATTTAACTATTCAATTGTTTATATAGAACAAATATAATGTTATGAACGTTCATCATTGTAACTTAACTATTGCATTTTTAACTAATTATTCTAAACACGGTTTTATGTATTCATTACGGTTTTACAATCACTGTCAATTCATTTGTTTCTACAAAATATATCTTATCATTGTAGGTACTACTATTTCAACTATGTAACCAGGGCCTGATCTAGGGGGGGAAGTCGGGGATTTATCCCCGGGCGTATAATTTTCGTGGGCGTATTTTTAAGGTTTTAAATATTTTGTAAATTGAAAATTGAAAATGGACTTTAAAACAAAAGTCAAAACTAAGTACAAAATAATATTTCACAGGAAATGTGTAATATTGGGTATGGGAATAAAATAAAATAATTTTATTTTTAATCGAGATTAGTAGGTAATAACTAATAACATTGATTTAAAAATTAAAAGGACGAATATGAAAAAGGTAAAAAATAGATAAAAATATAAAATAAATAAAACCCGTCCGCAATTTACTGTCAGCGGGAGTGTACATGCCTTAGTTTATCATAAATAGATTAATGTACTATCCAATTAGTGACATAATAAAGTATGGTAAATTACATCATTTTCTTGCATATAATATAATATTATGTAGATAGTTGTTTAAAACCTTAATCTTAAAAATCGTACTATTAATTGTAATTCATTGTTATGTGATTATAAATGAACAACTATATATTTTTCCAAATAGGTAGGTACTGCATAAAATTATGTTCTACATAAAATGTTACTTAGGTACTAATGATTTAATTGTTTTCAGATTATTTATTAAATTACATGTTTGTACCCAGGCTTATAAAAGTCTTTGTATTTAACAATTAATGTCTTTTTATAAATATCACCATGGCCACTAGATAAATGAAACAGAACACAAAATGGAATATAATTTGTCATTTGTGTTTGCTTTTTAAATGGGTACAACTGTACAAGTATACAACTATTAATTTACTTGATAAACTTGATACTACAAAAGTACAACATAATTAAATAATTAAAACAAAAATACTATCCTATTGATTGTAGCCCAAGACAGATTGAATATTATGTTTTACATATTATATTAAAATAATTTAAAAGGAAATTTATATTCTATTTGGTTCGTTTTTTTTTTTATTATAAACTGTGTTTTTTGTCTAAATTATTTTTATAGTTCAAGATGTCAAACAGACAACCAGGTCCTTATTATTCTGGACATTTTTAAAATGTAGAATGTAGTTATTTTAGTATATAGGTATCTACATTCAATCCGTAAGTGATAATCCATGATAAATATTTCTTTGTCGTGTTATAATCATTAGATTACAATTTTCAGTACATAATTACATTTTTGTTTCATTGTATTTATTCCGTACCTAGGTACATATTATTAAGTTTTGATTGTAACAAATATTAAAAATGAAAATGTATAATATTGATAGGTATGTTGTAAATTAAATATTGTTCTTTTACATAAAGCGTCCTATATTAAAAGTAAGCAATGGATACCTACCTAATTTAGATTTGTTAATAAATAATTCATACATGTTATTATTATCAATATTATTTATTCTAAACCTGGAACTTAGAAATATTGACCACAGATTTTAGCTTTAAATACACCATTAAGAAGTGCTTCTAAAACTATATTACGTGAATAGTTTAAAATTTAAAATGTTTCATTTTCAAGTTAAAATCGTTCAAATTATTTGTGGTAAATAAATGATTGGTCCTGTAGTACATTTGGAAAGGTTTTGTGAATGTTGGTCCTCAGTTCCTCGCAGTACTGTATGAGTGTGCTTGATTTTTCGTAAAAAAAATACTAATTCTGGTCATCTCCCTGAGATGGGCGTATTTTTTTTAATTTTCCCCGGGTGTTAAAAAGCTATGATCCGGCGCTGTATGTAACTAACACCCGACTTTCTGTTTAAAATATTGTTTACCTACTGTTTTTGATTCAATATATTATACAACCATACTAAATCAAACGGTTCCATTACGCACACAATTTGCTAAAATAAATAAATAATTTTAATAGTATCAAAGACATACTGCAATATAGGTGAAGTTAAATTATACTTTTATTAAAAACGATGTAATAGATAGGTATGTATACTAAACATATTATATTTTTTAACAAAAGAACAAAAATGGCAATGTACCATATTCAAATGGATTTTAATATTGACATCCCTATGATTAATTGTGTTAATTACATGCACTAAATAGCCTTGATCTGATCATAACAATGATCGTATATTTATTTTCCTAGAATTAATTAGGTACATTAAGACAGTGTAATTTATTAGTACACCTAATTGTGTTTATAATATGTTTTTATCATTTATCATACAATAAACACACATTTATATAAATATATACTTTGGGATTCACTATTTTTTGTAAATTAATGAACTTTATAAATATCGACTTAATAATCGAATTATCGACGTACACTTTTTTACTTACAAAAAGGGCTGGTGCAATATGGATCATAATTACACGTTGAACAAAGTGCGCTGATAGTCTAGACAATCGATTAGTTAAATGGTTTTTTTTTACTTCAAACTTTTGGACAGACCCAAAAACCACAAAAAAGAAGTGTAAAATATGCGTACTTACACCGTTGATGACTGATAGCTAGACACTTAAACTTTTAAACATTCCCTCCAAAGCATCAAATCTTATCTCAATCTTAAATTCATATCACTAAACGCGTTATCATAAATCCTATCCATTAGAACAATTATCCAACATTCGATTTCCAACAGGCACGAACAATACTTCCAAAATCGATGACCCCACATTCAGCGAGTCTCATATAGGTCAAATAGAATCTATATTTTTGATTATTCACTTATCTATGCAACTAACGGGGTCCGCAATCCACCGTAGGTGGAGTGCATACCTGATGATATACGCTTCGCATATTGCTTACGTATGTGATTTTATGACTGATAGCTAGACAATCAAATCCACATATCGACTCTACACTTTTTAACGATTTCAACAACCAAAAGCAGCTGACAGACGCCTAGAGATCCTGGAGATCGTATCTACTTACAATGTTCGTGACGGATTGCTAGACGCAGAGACGCTCAAACTTTTAAACATCTACGCCAAAGCGCCAAGCCTTATCTCCAATCCATATCACTAATTCTTATCACAAATCCTAAACTTCCATCTTACGACTGTCGCTACTTTTATGATTGAAATGACTCTTATTCCAAAATCGGTACCCCCAAATTCAGCGAGTCCCATATACCAACTAGAATCTATATTTTTGATTATTCACTTATCTGCGCAACTAACGGGGTCCGCAATCCACCGCAGGTGGAGTGCATACCTGATAATATACGCTTCGCATATTGCTCACCGATGTGATTTTATGACTGATAGCTAGACAATCAAATACACATATCGACTCTACGCTTTTTAACAATTTCAACAACCAAAAGCAGCTGACAAACGCCTAAAGATCCTGGAGATCGTATCCAGTTACAATGTTCGTGACGGATTGCTAGACGCTCAAACTTTTAAACATCTACGCCAAAGCGCCAAGCCGTATCTCCAATCCATATCACTAATTCTTATCACAAATCTTAAAATTCCATCTTACGACTGTCGCTACTTTTATGATTGAAACGACTCTTATTCCAAAATCGGTACCCCCAAATTCATCGAGTCTCATAGGCCAACTAGAATCTATATTTTTGATTATTCACTTATCTGCGCAACTAACGGGGTCCGCAATCCACCGCAGGTGGAGTGCATACCTGATAATATACGCTTCGCATATTGCTTAGGTACCTATGTTATTTGATGACTGTCGACTGATAGCTAGACAATCAAATACATATATCGACTCTACACTTTTTAACAATTTCAACAACCAACAGCAGATGACAAACGCCTAGAGATCCTAGAGATCGTATCCATTTATTTATTTATTTATTTATTTGTTTATTTAACGCCAATCGGCAATTCAAGAGATTTACAATACAAATTATATACAGAGAATATTAAGTAACAATGTGATGGAGTAATCTTATATAAAAAACGAGGTGAAACATAGTAATTTACAGAGCAAACAACTAAATATTTAGTACAAATAAAAACATAACAATATATAATGAAACTAAAAACTAACTAACTTAAGTAATATATACATTTAAAATATCATGATCTATTAGTTATTGAGCAGACGAAGCATTCTGTGTCATTTACAACGTTCGTGACGGATTGCTAGACGCTCAAACTTTTAAACATTTACGCCAAAGCGCCAAGCCTTATCTCCAATCCATATCACTAATTCTCATCACAAATCCTAAACTTCCATCTTACGACTGTCGCTACTTTTATGATTGAAACGACTCTTACTCCAAAATCAGTAGGTACCCCCAAATTCAGCGAGTCCCATAGGCCAACTAGAATCTATATTTTTGATTATTCACTTATCTGCGCAACTAACGGGGTCCGCAATCCACCGCAGGTGGAGTGCATACCTGATAATATACTCTTCGCATATTGCTTACCGATGTGATTTTATGACTGATAGCTAGACAATCAAATGCACATATCGACTCTACACTTTTTAACAATTTCAACAACCAAAAGCAGCTGACAAACGCCTTGAGATCCTGGAGATCGGATCCATTTACAATGTTCGTGATGGATTGCTAGACACTCAAACTTTTAAACATTCCCGCCAAAGCGCCAAGCCTTATCTCCAATCCATATCACTACTCCTTATCACAAATCCTAAACTTTCGTCTTGCAACCTTTGAGACTTTTATAATACCAACGACGTTGTCTTCAAAATCGGTACCCACTCTCAGCGAGTTCCATGGGCCCCGAGTTTCACTTAGAGCTAGTCCTAATATATAAAATGACAAGGAAATCAGCTGTCTACAAGCAACCCGTGGAACGGAAAACGCAGTTATAGTGAAACCGTGGAGTAAGAAATGAAGCACCGCTCCGTTTCCCCAGCCCGCCGGCCATGTCCCGTCGATTCCTTATAGCGCGACCAATCGCGTACCTTCGCAGCGGCGGCGGTCGGTTTTAAAAAGTTTTTCGTTATCACCTCTTTTCCTATAATTCGCCGATTTTTGAAATTTTCGGAAAATTAGCTGTTTTTACACGATTTTGACCCTTTTGGTCCTTTTTTATACTTAATTCGAAGCCGCCGGTGTGCGGTTTATATTCGTGCGCCGTCCGAAGCGGTCGCAATATTGATCGAAAAATACACTCCCGACCGTACTTTTTTGCCGATTTTTTCCTTTTCTCCCACCGTTTCGTCTATTCGCACGCCGTTTGTGCCCGAATCGTGTAGTCGACGTCTTTTTAAAGCCGTTTATATGGGCTTTTCCCCCGAAATCAGTTCGTTCGCCTCGCAATCGCGTTTATAAATTACGCCGTCGACGGACCGACCGTACGCGTATACATGTTTATACGGGTATAATTCAATTTTTCCCTATGATTTAATAATTATTAACGGAAAACGCTTTTCACACGCCCCGTTAAATATATATATGGGAGATGCGAGTATTACAAGCAAATTATATGCGATTACATCGATGATCATCGAATATATCGGTTTACGTCGCACCGTAGACGCACGGCTTAAGAGTTGATGTTTTGCCTATATTTCATATCTCAAACTGTGTCCGAGTAGGTTAGGCGTTAGGTAGGAAACACTAGGTCCCGGGTTCGAATCCGTGGTACGCTCTCCGGGCGTCGAAAATGTAATTCCCATATGGTTTACACGGCCGCCCGAATCCCGATTTTTTTTGCATTTTTTTTTCACTATATTTTTCGTATAAATTAAATAATAATATAATAATAATACAGGAACATTATTATTATTTAAAGTCATTGCCATATTATATCACACAATAAATAGGTACATATTATATTTGTTTTATTAGGAATTATTAAAATTGCATATTTTTTCAAAATGTCCATGATTGTTATACAAATATAGTTTGTATTTTATTTCGGATTGCCTACCTAGGTGGCTAATTTGAAAGTTAATCTTGATTTTGACTTGGCATAACTGACTTGCTAGACAATCCAACACGGTTTTCGACTTTACACTTTTTACATAAGAAAAGGCACCGGACATGCGAAGGCACATACCACTAGATGTGATATACCTACTATATATAGGTGATAGACGGATTGCTCATTTTAGTTTCGTCTTAAACGGTGATGATTGACTTGATAGACACTTTAACATGCAGGTTTTTGAATTTTTTTTTAAATTAATATATATACACTATAGTTACATGTTTATATGTACCTATTGTATTGGTTAATATAATAGCATGTATCTAACTATCTACCTTTATGTTAATTTTTTTTTAGGAATTATAATTGCACATTTCTTAAAATGTTCATTGTTATATTATATCACACAATAAAATATACATATCATATTTGTTTGTATGTATATTGTAAATAGTTTGAATTTTTCGTAAATTATTTCGTAAGTTGTGTGATAGGGTTTTTACTTATAGCCGCTTGATGTCGGGTCCGCAATCCACCGCAGGTGGATTGCCTACCTGATTTGCTGTAGCACATTGTCCGCGATCCGACGAAGTCGGGTTGCCTACCTAAGTGGCTAACTTGAAAGTTAATAGATTTTGACTTGAGATGACTGACTTGCTAGAAACCCCAACACGGTTTTCGACTTTACACTTTTTACATAAGATAAAGCACCGGTCATGCTACGGCACATACCACTATATGTGCATGTATCCAGCCTATCCATTTACAACGTTTGTGACGGATTGCTAGACGCTCAAACTCTTAACATTCCCGCCAAAACGTCTAGCCTTATCTCCAATCCATAACACTAATCCTTATCACAAATCCTAAACTTTTGTCTTACAACCTTTGCGACTTTTATAATTCATTGTCTCCAAAATCGGTACCTACTCCCAGCGAGTCCAACGGTCCCCGAGTTACACTTAGAGCTAGTATAATTAGAAAATGAATGACCAACATTTTAAAAGAGTCAACAAATCAGTATTGTTTAGTTGATAACGCATGACAGTATGACACGAAAAGAAAATTAACTTTACATTGATAATTAACTATAAAAAGTTAAGTTACAACAATAAACATTTTAACTGAATAAGTTAATAAGTTAAAAACAAATATAATTAACAAGTTAATGCCCACCTTTGCTGCTCTGTAGGTCGGTCGCTTTTATTTTATATTTGCCGCCTATCGATTTACAAACGCACAGGCATTGACAATGATATTAAATTGATAAACTTTTATCGATACCTACTTTTGTAAAATTATTAATTATTGAGATGTATATAGATTATCTATTTTTAAACTTAGTTAAGTAATTATTTTTTTCCATATTAACTTTTAACTTAATATCGGGGTAAGGGGACTGCAGTCGATTAAAAAAATGGCTTTTAGACGAAAAAGCCAGAAAAAAACTGAAGGAATTCGGTATAAAACCATAAAAAAACTAAAAATTTCAAAATAATTTATGTTGAACTGTCAATTAAACTCGTTAAGTTTATAAGTTAAATAGAAAATTAGGTAACTAGTTAATGTCTCCCTTTTCCAATACCTCGGAACACATCCATATTCAAATAAAATATAATATTTTAAATACCTAATAAATATTTGTTTTATGACCACATTATGTATTCAGCTGTGAATTCAAAAAACTGGTTGGTTCATAGACAATAGACATTAAACACAAAAACATTTAAATATATTTGATAATAGTTATCAATAATATTTTATATAATAATAAATCGTTGCATAATATACCTTAAATGTGACATAAATTACGATGACGTGCAATAAAGTGTTATTTTTTAAATACGTTCAACGTATTTAGTAATATAACTACATTTAGGTATATTATGTCGACACTCAACAAGTATTATTTTTTTTCAAAATAACAAAAATTAATACTTAGTTAGGTACTGTTTAGTCAAATTAACATGGCCAATTTTATATCTTAATTTGGTCACCTTTTCAGATACATTGTCCTATTTAGGTATTTACTATCTAGGCATAGGTACTAAAAACTATTAAATAAATCCACATAATTATATAGTTGGTAATTGGTTCATGGTATATAATTATAAATACACGTCTTGTCTAATAGAAAAAAATAACAAATATTAACAAAAAAATGTATTTTATAAATCTTCATAGACTTATTTTCAAATACAATTTAATATGAATCATACAATATTGTGTACTAAGATTGAGTAGGTACCTACCTATACTATAATTATATTTGTATACAGGAAGCAATCGTATTGATACATATATATAGGAATAGAGCGTGTACGTAGTAATAAAAATAATAATAACCAAATTATAATACAATAATATGGTATAGGTACATGGCCTATGGTGTATAGGTAATCGGTTTTCCTCATAATATTTGTTCGTCGAACGTTAATATGTTTCAACTCGTCATCAACACCACCAATACCAATTCGACGATGACGACGGAGGTGACCACCAAAACGATGGTGGAGGTGACGACCACCAAGACGTTTGTGGTGGAGGTAGTGGCTGTGGCATCATTAAGTCTGTCCACGGAGACGCTGGCGACGTCCGTTGTCTGGTCGGCGCTGGTGCGGACGACGAAGACGACTTGATGAACGCGCTCATTTTCATCTACAGTATATTGTATAATAAATGTCCGTAAAAAGTGTCGGAAGAACCTCAGAAGAACACTATTATTACCTTTATTGCTATAACTATACGCCTATATAATTCTACTGTACGTGTGTTGTGACTGAACTCCTCCTAAACGGTTGGACCGATTTGAATGAATTTTTTTGGATGCGTTTGGGTGACGCCCCGGATAATTTAGATTCACAAATCGTCCCCCTAGGTACAATCAGGGGATGTGCTCAAACGGGGATTTAGATATTTACGGTGGAAATTTTAGTTTATAAATGGTCGCCATGCGTTTTAAAGCTATTATAACAATAATAATTATTGGTTGCCTTGAAATCTGCAGTGTATTCATTCAATGCATTTAATTTTTTTGTACTCTGTGTTTTGATATTATATGTATCACAATTACGTAAATATTGAGCGTATTATACTCACATATAAGTTACGTACACAAAACAATGCCACGTCTTCGTGGATGAGGAGGAAATAATGGTCGACAGACTCGGCATTCACAATTAGTCCAGCCGTTTAGGAGGAGTTCAGTGACATGCTTGGTATAACTTTGATACTTTAGAGTTAAATTATAAAGTTACGTACATCACGGGGTCCGTGATCTATCGCAGGTAGATTGCCTACCTGATAATATACTGCTGCGAATCAGAATTTTTATCCCAGGCAACAGAAGAGTTTAGATAAATTTTGAACACCATACACCGAATATTAAATAACGAATTGAACAAAGTTTGAGTCATATAGAGTTGGTACATTTAACGGGAAACGAAGTGCACTGGATCAGCTAGTCTAATATAATATTATTATTCAGAGTGTCTCAAAACATGCGTGATTTATAGGACTATAGGAACTTTACTGTAAAGACCTATAAATAAGTACCTATACTTATACTTTATTTTTAAAATTTTACTCCCACCCAGATCCCTTGATATACACAACCACATTACCGAACAACCAATTTACAATTTTTAATTATCTACCTCCTTGTTAAACAATCCATAATCACCCATAAAAATTCTATCTACTTATTTAGCCGTATCTGCTTAAGCATAATATTATGGTCATATCTAGAAACTTTTTTCTTCGGTGTATCTAGTATCTTTTAAAATATTTATGCGTTGAGATACAAAATGCAAATAATTAGATACATTATTTGTGCCTTTTTTTATGATTTAATTTTTAGAAAAATTTAAATTTAAAAGAAAAAAAATTAAAAATTAAAATTTTTATCGTATCTAAAATCTGTAACATAATAATATGCACAATAAGCAAATTTTTTGACGGTACCTACCAATATTTTTTATTTTTTTCAAATTAGGAACATGAGGGGAAAGACGTGGTCTAGACGTCTATTAACAGAATTTCAACGAAGTCAATTTAAATGTTGATATTAAAAAAGTCCCTAGAATCTACATAAGTGTTTTTTAGACGATAGAAGTGTGCCCTTTTTCAACTTGATAGGAATATTAATTTAATAAAATAAGTTTTCATCCCATGTTACTTGTATAGCTGATTGACGGAATCACAAACTAAACAGTATATTCAATTTAAAACCACCTGCTCTTTGCCGTACTATGTTCCTTAGAAAAAATTATTTTTGAATTTGTAACAAAAAAACAATAAAAACAATATTATTATTGAGCGGTAAACGCAGAGAACGTTGTGTGTGTGTGTATCGCCATATTGCCGTTTATAGTTTACCTAGGTAATTGTTTTCATTACCTACATTTCTGAGTTTCTGACAAGGATATTATTATCAGTTGTCTATCGTATATGTTGTAGTATTACAAGTATATATGGTGTAATATTCAAGGCTGGGCATTAACGAGTTAGTAAGTTAAAGTTAAGTTAAAAAGTTAATTTTATTTTAACTTTTTAACTTAACTAGTTACTTTTGGCTTTTCATTAAATTAACTGTTAACTTACAAAGTTTCTTTTTAATTAACCTGAAATTAACGATTTAATTTTTCATTTTAAGAAGTAAGTTAAGTTAATATTACATATTATGTAAATGATAAATGATTTAATATGGTGATTAATCTAACGTATTGCACTCATTATAAGTAGATCACCCCGCATATAACTAATAAGTGATAATTAGATAGCTATACTTAGTTAAATCAATTATGTTTTATATTTGAGCAACTTTACTTCGAGAATAATTTTTAAAAAAATGTATGCTGTATCTTCTAGCAAAAAGTGACGAATGTATCTCGTACCTTGTATGTTCTAAAGATGCAAATTGATGTAGGTACCTATATGGATATCTGATATATATATATATAATATGTATATATACTTTTTTCTAGTAGGTATCTTGCCCATTCCTAAGCACTGGAAAGTACGTGCAAAATCGATGAAGTTTTTAGTATTATATTATATATTATGTAATTGTATGTGTGTATGTAAGTTGATTATTTCAAATATCTATTTTAAATGATAAATACTAAAATATATATCTTGCAGTTAGCAGCATAAGACTACGTTCGCAATCGTGTGCCGTTCGTTCTATACAGAAATTATTTTAAGAGTGGTTTTATAGTAAATTTGTACAACACACGACATAATATACGTATTTACTTCTATATTATGTCTAGGTATATGTGCAGTATGTAGACGATCAGTACTCACCATAAAGGCATCCTTGATGGCAGTTAAAAGTCCACACTTTTTGCACCACATTGGTCTCTGCTCCTGAAAAATCGGCAAATATATATAAAGTTATATGTGTAGTAACACCACCGTGGTACCATTATCACCTCCATATTATTTGCTGGTTTAAGTTAATTTAATTGATTATTCCAGACAACTATACAATTTAAATTTAAAATAATCAATTATTGTAATTTCATTACAATGATTATTATTTATTATACATTTAAATACTCTATGGATATTAATATTTATGTCGATAACACAGATATGTGTTCGATAATGAACGGTAAATTATTGTATATTACATAGAATCAATATATCATCCCCTCCCTCCTACCCACTCGTACCAGTCGTTTTTGATTGAAGTGTGATCAAAACCGCATTTACAAAAATATTGCAAAGAGCAAAGATAACTATTCATTTATAACAGTATTTACGTACATGCCTTTGATGGTAATAGTGCGTGGTGTGGTGACGATGGTGGTGTACTATGTATTTTGCCATTATTAACTACTGTTCTCTGTTCTATTTTCTTCGTAGTGATTATTAATAATTGATCATAACTAGATAGGTACTCATGGGAAAAAGGACTTAGAGTGATCTAGGAAAGGAACGTACAAATAAGTGCAAACATAAAATAAAATACTTGTATGGTTTCCATAATATACACACTATAATAATTATTATGCACTATAATATAGCTACATGACAATTGACGATAAGGATTTTGTTAAAATATAACACATTTTAACAAAAAATATTTAAAAAAATTAGTCCTTATCATCATTTTGCGTTTTGATTCCCGTCTTATAATGTTATGTACAATAAACTATAACTATATAATATAATAATATTAAAATTGTCTAAGACTACATATTTTGTTATTACCACCGGTCTATTTGTAACACAAAAAATATATTTATATTCAATATTATACACCGGCGCACCGCTACCTATATATAGGTACTAATCTAGATTTCGATGTATATGTGTGGATTACTACAATTACTACTCTACTAACTAACCACTATAATTAATGCCTACAATAAACTAATTCGATTGTAAAAAAAAAACATAATGCGATGATGTTTAAATGTATATGATGTGTGACAATGATAATAATATGGCGTTTTTTCGTATACACACACATACATATTGTACAGTACCTATATATGTGTGTACACAAATTATTTTATATTAGCTACATTAAACTACTTAATTTATAAATATATATATACATATATATTTATATTTATAATAATATAATGTACATATTATACGTGTAATAACTTAACATAATAATAGATAATATTAATATGACGTACGGTTGGACGGAAAATAACAGACGCCGACGACGAAAGACTAGAAATATTATTAGTGACGGTTTCTCAATTTATTTACGAAAACAGTGATTAACTGTAAATACCATGATGTAGGAGCCTCAAGAAGTTTTTCACGAAAATAAATGAAATTGTAAGAAATAAAAATAAAAAATGTACTAGTTAATTGTTTTATCTATTTCACCGTTTGAACAATCACGAATTAATCGATATTATGTTTCCAAATGCAAAAAATTGAATTATTTTTTTACGTATTATAATATATTATGATATTATCGAATATAAAAAAAAAATTGTATTATATTTTTTGTTTTTAAAATTGCATATATACAATGTACTTGTACATGTATGAGCATTTACTATGCATATTATGTGCAATATTAGCAAACCAATAAGTAAACGTACGGTGTTCACTCCCAAAAATATAACCAGCTTCTGTAATTTATAACGGGTTTGAAAACGTTTGTATAATATTTTATGCATCAGTCTTACATAATATGACCAGAGAGAAAGATTAAGAGTGCTCGTTGGTGAGTGGAACGAGCGTGACGATGATATTTTTAGTATCGAATTTATCATCGTTGTCGCCGTCCGTAGTTGACCTATCCGTACATTAATTTATAATGTTATAACACATATTATATATATATATATACACGTTCATCTTCGTGTAAACGATGATTATTACGACGTAGACGTCGGATGACGCGTATTGGTCGGTCGGTCGGTTAGACAATATATATATACATACATACATACATACATACATACATACATACATACATACATACAGAGTGAGCTTTAGCTGGTGTTGGTGCTTTATTACTACTTTACTAAGTACTATGTAATGAGTGTACGCCGCTCCCACCGCCGTTACCGCTGCCACTGGTGATTTACAACCACAACCGGCGACGCAGGTCCCGGGGTCGGTCGTTCAACAGCTGTGTATACGTGACATCTTGCTCGTTAGTGTCTGCCGCTGACGCAAATGGTCGACGGAAAAAGCCTCCAATCTGACGCCTTCTTACCGGGGTGCCAGAAGCCGAAGTGGCTCCACTTCCACCAGGTCCGCCGCTGCTGGAACCACTGCTCGATCCTAGGAAACCCAGAAGATCAGAACCACCGCCGGCACCACCGTTGGTACCATCGCCACCGTCACCACCGGCTCCACCCTATAGTGATCAAAAAATTAAATAAATATAGCTCATAACTATATATATCTTGATTATATATTATTTTATGAGTACGTAACTGTACCATAAAACCACTGCAGCACGATATTATTAAAATTTATAAAAGTATTAGGGTACTTTAATTATTTTAACAGAGTTCAGTCACAATAGTAAGTTATGGTAACAAGCAAAACTTCACTATTGAATATCCGTCTCTGTGTACACACGATATATTAGTATTTTACTTGCCACATCCGTTGATGTAGACGATGATGAAGATGCGGAGGCAGACGCAGATGCAGCACCAGCAGAAGATTGTGATAGGATGGTAGCAAACAAATTGGCTAGTATCGGACTTTTCGCTACCGAATTCAGTGAAATGGAAGACTTCACTGCATTTTCAGAGTTTGTGCCTTTTTCCCTGGACCCAGAATCAGACCCCCCACTTGATGAACCAGATAATGGAGCAACTACATTTAAGATGGATCCTGAATCAGATCCTCCACTACCATTTTCTGTTTCTGCTACATCACCACCACTCGATGAACCAGATAACGGCCCGATGAGTTTTAAAATAGATCCAGAATCCGATTCACCATTATTTCCTTCGCCACCACTAGATGAACCAGATAGGGGACCAACTAAATTTAAAATAGATCCGGAATCCGAACCTCCACTACGATTCTCTGTTTCCACGCCACTACCACTATTACCACCACTCGATGACCCAGACAGTGGTCCGATGAGTTTTAAAATAGACCCAGAATCCGATTCACCACTACTCCCTTCGCCACCACTAGATGACCCTGATAATGGAGCAACTAAGTTTAAAACAGATCCTGAATCCGATCCTCCACCCCCATTATCTCCTTCCATACCACTATTTCCACCACTTAGTGACCCAGATAAAGGCCCTATCAAATTCAATACGGAACCAGAATCCGAACCCTTACCTCCTTCACTACCACCACTAAGAGACCCTAGCAATGGCCCGACAAGCTCTACTATAGATCCGGAGTTTGACGACCCGCTGCTGCCACCATCACTATTCTTCTCTTCATCATCACCACTGCCCTCCTGCTCGTTATCACTCCCAGCATCATTATTTCTACCACCACTCGATGTTCTGGAAAGGGGTCCAACCAAATTTAATATAGATCCAGAATCTGAACCTCCACCACCCCCACCACTTGATGAACCTAAAAGGGGACCAGCCAAGTCAAGTATTGTTCCGGAGTCTGAACTTCCTCCTTCTCCTTCACTTCCTCCTCCACCACCACTTAACGTCCCAGAAAGAGGTCCTGCCAATTCAAGTATTGTTCCAGAATCTAACCCTCCAGCACCACCACCTCCATCACTTAATGAACCTAAAAGGGGACCAGCCAAGTCAAGTATTGATCCAGAGTCTGAACTCCCACCTCCTCCCTCACTTCCTCCACTCCCACCGCTTAACGTTCCAGAAAGAGGTCCAGCCAATTCAAGTATTGATCCAGAATCTAATCCTCCAATACCACCGCCCTCACCACTCAATGAACCTAAAAGGGGACCGGCTAATTCAATTATTGACCCAGAATTTGAACTCCCCCCTCCTCCCTCACTACCATCACTTTCATTACTGCTGCTATCGCCTGTTTCGCCTCCTCCGTTTTGTGCTGACACAGTCATCATCACTCCAGTTCCATTTCCATTTGCCACCGTTGAAACCGTAATTTCATTACTATCGTTGTCACCATCCAATGATCCATCTACTTCGTTATCGTAATCGTCAAAATCACTTTTACCATCCATATTTTTCGGTACTGCCCTCTTGTTCCTCGTGGTATATAACGGCGTCTTCAACGAATTTTTAAGACCGCCACTTCTAACGTCGATGTCAATGGAATTGCTATCATCTAAGTAGTAAGTTGAATCGTCCACTAGGGTGTCATCGCTGTCGTCACTTCCTCTAGGTCCCGAGTTTTTCTCTTCCTATACACACATGTGTGATAGGTAATGCACAACAATGTAACACTTTGTTAGTGCAGTTGTATTTATATGTAAATACAAATCTAAAGACTACTAATACGGTGATGTTTGATACTTTTGGTGGTGAACATATATAAAATATCATGCAACGACAACGATACGATAGTGAGACAGGGTATTAGGATTTACTGTGTTGGTAGTTGTGGGATCAATGCTTCAAGTCACTTCTGGCATTGATGGAATATCGTCACTGACGAATTTGCATTACAACACTAATGTCATTTACTATAATGTATTTATGAAGGTACGCCAATTACTTCAAACGCATCGATGACTATATACTTTAGTGTGTCACTGTGGTAGTAACATGTCAAACAGGCACAACTTAAGTTTTGGTATAGACTAAGTACAAAAATTAACAAATACTGCCATTACTAAACATTACTATTATTACTGTAACTGCTATTAATTTATATAATAATACAGTGCTACTGCTGATGTGGTGTAATACGTATTAACTAATTAACTATACTATTTTAAAATGAAAGTACATACCTACAGTGCTGTATATTTTACTTCTAACAATGAAAAAAAAAGTACTTACGCTACTGCTGCCTATCAGTGGCCCAATCAGTGCCAATATGCTACTGGATCCTGAACCACCCGCTCCGGCGCCCTAAAACACATACATTCAAATAAGTATATAATGCTATGCAATTATTTCTTTATTTGCGCGATAATAATATGGATAAAGAAAAGATTATATTATGTATTTATTGGTGAAAAATACTAACTGTATCGTCACTTGCGCCGCCTGTTGATGAATCTCCACCTCCAACACCACCGCCGCCACCAGCTGACGTACCACTGGACCCGCTGCTACTACCCAGCAAACCGGACAACAGACTCAAGACATTAGAACCAGCTGGACCACCGGCGCCTCCATTGCCATTCAAGTTGTCTCCGCCATCTCCACCATTACCCTACCAGTACATGTTTACAAATATTATACTGTGTATAAGTATATATAATTATAATATATTATAATTTTTTTTAAATTTAAAATATTTAAAACCTGCGTTGACCTTAAATTGTTGGTATAAACTATACCTAAAAATTATTTTACACAATCATGCACGCGTAGTAACTAATAAATAATAATATATTATATCTTGTAGAATAGACTAGAACTTACACCACTACCGCTGCTGCTACCCAACAAGGGTCCTAAAAGAGACAGAATACTGGAAAAGCTGCTACCACCAGTGGCTCCGTTTGGACCAGCCAAGTCCGGACCGCTTCCGTCAGTTTTGCTGACGTCTCCTGTGCCGGATGCGGCTCCTGCAGATCCAGCGCTAACGCTCTATATCAAATACGCACATAAAGAAACGGACGTAAATTTAATGGATACACATGTAATGGATGGATGGATGCTTTCAGGTGATGATTGTGGGGGGCAGTATTATTTATTCAACTCACACCACTGCTGCTTCCCACCAACGGGGCGACTAGATTTAGTACGGCTCCACTGCCACTGCTTGCATCGGCCGGTGCCGGAGCTGGAGCTGCTCCTGCATCCAACTGTAACGTAATAATTTAATACTTCTATATTTTAAGCGTATACGCACTAGATAATAGTCAAATCACCCTAAAGTTACAGATGAGGACTTAAATACACATAAATTGTTCATATTTAAAACGTAGGTATGATGATATTTATGTTGGTGGTTATAAATTATAATAGTCATAATTAGACTATAACCAAAATTATTATTATAAGATATTAGTATAATTGGTCAGAGGGGTGGGATAAAACTTGTTTCTCTATGATTTGAAAATTTCACATTACTTATTTTCAAAATTAATATTAGATAGTTTCTGATAGAGATATTATACTCTCTTTTTATTTTTGTCTATGATGACTGATTCAAGACTTACCGTTCCACTGGATGATGATCCAGCCACAGTCCCGCTGCTGCTACCTAATAGCCGGGTGATGACTTCTAAAGCTCTGGTTTCACGGTGTAGTAGCTTCTGCGGTTCACCATTAAAGTTAGCCTATGAACAATTTGAGAAATGTTAGTTAAAATAAACTAACTGCGCTATAAACATACATCAACGTATAATATATAATATTAATTTCTACAGACCCTGGATTAAGATTCAAATTATCTGCTTGAAAATTATGGTTTTTTTTTAAATAATCGTTAACCTCCTCTCGGTTAAAATAAATCTACTAAAAATTATATGGATTGCAAATTAAACTCAGAGTATTGTTACATTGAAAAATAATTTTTGGAATCGCCAAGTAGACCTTCAATCATAAATAATTATTATATTATACTATAAACCTACAATAATCGATGATAAATATCTGATAAATTATACATGTACCTATACTGCATCCATAAATAGTCATAAAGAATGCATATCAGGTATTTAAGTATTTTCATTGAATACATAATTATTTTTAGTGATACATGATCGATAAAATAATATTTCAAAAAAATGTTTGTATAAAATGTCTTTATCTATTACGGAAACTTTGCTTATAGATATTTAAAATGTCTTAACCACCAAGTTATATCAGTAATAAAATTAACTTAATTTGTAATGGATTTCTGGTTGTACTTATTTACTTCATTATTAATGACAATTTTGATTCTCAAACCACGAATGTTGGTTCATTATTTTATTCACTATGGTCTATAACCTTCTAAAGTTTAAAAAACTCATATTATATAGTTTTAATAATATTGTACATTAATAATTTTTTGTGTAGGTAACTATCATAAAAATTAATAAAGCATTTCTGGTTCTGCGTAACATTCCTATTAAAGTTTATAAAAATTTAAATAAAAAAAAATTTATATAATATATATTTAGCACTCGTCTCCAAAATTAAATGTATTTCAATTATTTCAATTAAAACTATTCAAGAATTTACTACCTTTAGATGGTCGTAATTAAAAATTTAAAAACAGTTTGTAGATGTACAATCAAAGATTTCAGAAAAAAAAAGAATTACCTGAATCCCTTAGAAAAATTTGCCTACTTGTACAACTAAGTGCTTAAGACATATTAAATCGTCATAAAAATTAATAAGCTATGCGTACAATGATATAACAGATACACAATAAACGGAAATAACAAACTATACAATTAATTTTATTTCAGACAAATATAATTTGATACTAATGACCATTATTAAATTAAGTAATTTTAAATAATTTTCAAATAAATGTAGTTCCAATTTGTATTTGATGCAATGTATGCAATGTATGATAAATTATAATGTATGTATAGCCTAAATTATTAATACAATTTAATAGAATACCTTATTTTATGTTTATCTGACCATATTCTTTAATCCCATCAAAGAATCAGAGAATTGTCTTAATTAAAATACCATATTTTTAATATTATATTAATTGTTATATTCAAATATGTTTATACCAGCTAACAACCATTTGTATTTAAGAATACTGAATATTTAAACTGATATAACACTGATATATTCTATAGTAAACTGACTTCTGATTAGAATTATTTTATAAACGAGTAGATTTGTTATTTTGCTTTCAAATTTAAAACAATTAGGTCTGGGCAAAAGTGAGCGATGCAAGACGAGTGTCCACTTTCAGTCTCTGTGTGCATTAAATATTTTTTTTATATTATGTATAATGTACACACATTGGGTGGAAATACTTGTTAGTTTGCTAACAAACGGGTTATTACTGTAATCGTTTTTATTGAATTTTAACTAGTTTAAGAACGTGAACCATTATTCAGTTCTTTTATGTATTCACTGCACATTGGTGTTTAACATAATATTTTTAATTAAAAATGCACTGTCAACTTTAGTCGGTAAATTAATTTGAAAATTCCTGGATAACCAATGTGGTTCAAAATCTTAAATTTGTTAGACACCGATTAGTTGTTATTTGCAATCAGCAACACATTATTATGTCGAGTTGTTCTCGTTATGTAATGCAGTATTATATTATAGGTATTATAACTATAAGTTTTCTATTCTACTTTGCAAACTCAGTATTTTTATTTTGTAACACGTTAGTCGTACCTATCTAGTTTATAAATTATTCCATTCAAAACGCAAGTAAAAATGTTTGAACTGCTATAATTTATCACAAGATGAACGTGCCGACAAATATTTTAAATTATACTCGGTACATATCTAATATAATATTATAATTTATAAGGAATACAAATTGCACAGGAGTCTACCGCGTATACCACATATCTAATAATATGTAACCACATGCACAAGGTGTTATACAGACATCCAGTTACCTAGTTATGTTATTATATTATAGTAATATGCCACTATTATATTATATTGCGTGTATGATGCAGGTACACTATAGTATAATATTAAATCTCTCAAACGTTACCCAGGGCCACCCTTAAGTGAGAACCTAGAATTACGATTTTACCATGAAAAAAAAATCGAACGATATTATTAGGAACTCACTATCGACATAATAATTACTACTCGCATTGACAACATTTAAGACAATAATCATACGTAGGTAATAATAATAATAATAATAACGAATTGCGGCGTTCTAATTAAAAACGCAATACTTGTATAATATTATTATCTAGGTACAATTTAATATTTAATTTTTACGCCCTTCTATTTGCTCTCGGGCGACGTCCAACGCGGTCGTATAGCCTACAGCGACGGCGCTGGGCACAATATGTTGTTATAATATTATTATCACCCGAGCGGTGAGCAATAAAAATATATTATAGTCGGCGAAAGCGATATAGTGACGCCGTTTTGGTACATATCGCATAGGGCCGGCCGCGGAGCGAGGAGCTATACGGCGGCGGCGGCGCGAGCGATGACGGTGACGGCGAAGAGCACCGCAACGGTTTGGTGAATGTGGGTCACCACAGATCGGCAGATAGCCGGCAGGCGACCTTGGATCACCGCCGCGCTTACGCACCGGCGGGTCCCCGCCGCGGTCGTCATTGAACCACTTACCGGGAGCGAGCGGTTATAAAATCGCGTCCCGCCGCAGCCACTTCACGTCACCGCCGCTGTGCCGGACGATGACCGCCTCAGCCGCCGCCGAATATTATAATGATTATTATATTATTACTATAAATTATTATTATTATTATTATATCATTGAACGTATGATGGATAATATTATTTTACGCGCGCGCGTCTTGAACATTAAAATTATTATCGCGCGCCCGTGTCATTGTCATCGTATATTATCATATTATCGTTAGGAACCGAATATATTATAATATTACATTATCATCATATTATTCAATTCAGATGTATTATAGGTTTACCCTTTTCTAGAATTACGACGTCCATGAGATTACGGGAATTATAGAATTACGATTACGACGAGATAAAGTATTTACATAAAAGTGAATAATTAATAATGTCTCTCGCTCGAAAGAGACGGTTTTCGAAATAGTTTTAAAAGTGAAAACGATAATGCACCGGCCTCCTACTAGTAGGCACACACAACTATATAGTATGATAATATTCAACTGAAATACAAAATGCCATTCTACATTATTTTATTATTATCTATTATAGGATATCCAGACAAATTTTTCATATCCACGGACGGCTTGGCTTTTCCAAAGCGAGAAAAAAAATAGCAAAATAAAATTCAACAGCATAATAGGTAGGACAGTCGTGCCTATACTAATAATATAGTAATATAATTATATAATAATATAATATCAATCATATGGATCTCGGTTTCGTGGATCCGATGGGTATTTCATGTAGGTAGCTCGTTATTATTAAATTTGGCATGGGTGCTCTCCTCAAAGGGATCTCTCACAGTGAGTATAGGTACATTTTAATATTATTAATACAATATATGGTTATTATCTTCGACCATATTATAAACTTCTACGGTCGAAGGTTATTATCATAATTTTTTTTTTTAGAAGTATATAGTATCACACGTACCATCAATGCAAATATACGTATTATATATACATTGTATATACGACAATGGGATAATTATACACGACCGATTAGCCTTAAATAATAATAACATAGTAATAATAAAAACGATCAACGCCGCTGAATATTGTTATTTTACGGTGATGATATTATGACTATTTACCTGTGCGTTGAAATCTTCTAAGGCAGCCGTCGCTACGACCAGCATAAAGGTCGTTATAGCCACGACGCTGCAGCTCGTGCTGCTGCTGCTGCCGGTGGTCCTCATCGTCGGCGTGTCACCACAATATCGTTAAATGGCAAATGCCAATTGACGCTGTGCGGACAAACAAGAAATCCCAACCCGATCGTTATAATAGTACTTATAGTAGTGATAATAATTTATTTATTATAATTATAATTGTTCTAGCCATGTGGCAATATAATATTATGTCTGCAGCGTGTGCGGTAATTATTATTATTACTGTATTTGTACAGCGCGAGTATGATAAAAACTTATTTTATTTTAAATGTTGACAAAAAAAAAATCCGTGAACACTTACGACGTTATTGCGCGAAGGTGTGGATTTCCACCCTCAGAGCTGCACTGCTGGAGAGGTTTGAGTTTTATTTCGCGTTTCCGGTCTCGCCGAGGTTTAGAAATAAAAACTTAGTTGCTTTACCAGATGATTTACCAATCTTTACGTCTGCCGAAGTCAAGAAGAGTCGAAAAGATAATAATATACTAATAAGGAAAAACGGTCACACTTTATCGCGGGCGATCTATTTATTGGTACGTAAGTCGAGAACAGTCTTCGCTAGATAAATAATATTATTCTAGCTGCTGCCACTGGTGCTCCGGTGCTGCTCTGGTGCTGTTGCTGGCGCTGGCGTCTTCGGTATACTGTTGGCCGACCGCCGGTCCAATCGCTGCCGTCGACCCGGCCAGCGGCTTGCGCGTCGCGTCGAGTGGCTTTCGGGGGGACGCAGCGTCGTTTTTGGGGACGTGTTGGTGGATATCCAGCACACGTACAGCATGCACCGCTCGGTCTTCTGCCCGCGGTCCCCGTCACCGCGAAAGTCGTCCCCGCCACGCACTAATTAAGCCTTCACGTCGTCGTCGTATTATTATTATGGTGGAATATAGTTAAATATTATATTATTATTATTATTATTATTATTATTATACCGCATATAGCGTCTGCCGCCGCTCGCGATTGGGCAACGGCCGGCCGATTACGAGACCGTCGCATCGGCCTCCCGAGAGGTTTATAATATACACATAAGAATTATAGTACCTATGTTATTATATTTGTCAATATGCGCCGCCGACAACCGCTACCTATGACGACGATAATATAATATAATGTCACATACTCGACGATAGATTCAATAACGGTCAAATCGAGTTTTGTACATATTATAATATCATTAATATTATCGTTATTACTATTAGGTATATCATTATTCTATATTAGCACATAATATTATAACCGTGGTTTTCGTGTTTTCTATCTAATAGAGTCCAATATCTGCATTACATGTACAATACAAAAACTACATTTATCATGAGATAGTTCGTAGTTACTAGTTACGACTTTAGGGGTCCTTCAAGGTGAGCATTAATTATCACCATTACTTTTTCTCCTATTTATTAACGATACCTATTACACAGACTCATTAAAATACTCAAAAATATTATTTAATCTATATCAAATCTAATTGATGTTAAAGACTTACAAACTTATAATATTTGTGTAATGCTAACGGCATGTCACTACTAATCATTGATAAATTTGACACTATTACTTAAAAACTTCATAAATTCATAAATTAGTTACCATATTATAAACAACAAATAAATTACAAAAGTTACCTACATCGGTGAACATTTAGGAGTATAGGTTGAACGGCAACCTAAACAATATAAAAAATATAGCTCTATCAAATTAAGGATGACTAAAAACTAAAAAGACAAAAATATTAATGATCCAAAAGATGTATATGTGTCATCTATTACTCTATAATTGGCATGAAATCTAAAATATGGATTTCTTACTGGGCAACTGATAGTAAAAAAACCTTAAAACATATTAGAGTCCATGGACTCCTTAATGCATTAACGTTCAAATTTCAGCAATTTTCTAATACAGTAATACCTACATAATAATATGACACTGTTACTTGTTAGAATGTTAGATACTTATCTATACCTGAACTAAATGTATTATATTAATTACATACACTATTAAATACCTACTATTTTTCCATGTATATTGTATATTGTCCTGAAATATTGGAAAGAATAAATTTTAAAACTACCACAAACCCATCTTTTAATTCCATTTAAATAACATTTCTTATAATTATATTAAATACTCACCAAAAAATATTCTTATGATATCTTATGATATACTTCTTTGATATTGATTTATTTATCTCGGACAACAATGGATTAATGAATTATAATAAGTGCCTACTATTGTATTGATATGTTTGAACCTGTATTTATTAGAGAATAGTATAATATACAATTTATGCTGAATTAATATTGTTATTACTTATTTGTTAATGATGAAATTATGTAGTTGAATATTGTAAAATAAATAAATAAACAATAGTAAATAATTTTAATTGTTAAAGAACTACATTATAAGCATGATCAGGGGCGAATTTACGCATATTATGCGACCTAGGCAAGTGTCTAAACGTACGGAACGTGCCATCAAATCTTTCGGGAACTCCATTTTTTAGTATTAAGTTCTACTTTTTAGTATTTCATATATTATATGAAATATTAATGAAACTGAAATAAAGAATATTTTTAGTTAAAAAATGTTATATTTTATATAGTATTGGTTACATCTTATATAATAATAATCAATATTAGTTATTGGAATAATAATATTGTACCGAAATGTATGCTTTTCAAATATAAAATATATACCTATATAATATATAAATACAATTATTATAACAAAACTATCAACAGTAAACAATATCAACTATAATATAAAGGAGCTAAAACTTAAATTTATGAATACTTTTAATATGACTTGAATATTGTGGTAGTTGATAAACAATAGTACACGTTTTTTAAACATTGCAGTTAAAAAGAGTGGCATCACTCTAAGAAAATAAAACAATTTTCTGAACATATTACTATTCAATGATTTATTGTTAATATTTGTTTAATTATTATTGTTTAGGTACTTCAGTACTTGGTATGTGTACTTCGAATGCACTACATATACATACCTACAATTATTACAAAGTTGTAGTTTTATTTTAATCACTATTAAAATAATTTGTAATTACAATTTGTGTTTTTGATTATGGTTAGGTATGTTCAATTTTTTTTGCTACCTAATGGATTATTTTGTTTGTAGTTTAGCTAGGGTGCAAGTGTTGTAGCCCAGTAGCGGAAATATGGCAAGTCCACCCCTGGGTGTGTTACTATATTTAATATTATATATAAGTATATAACATATTATTTTTAACTGCATTACATTTATTTTTTATTTATTTATTGTGTGATATACGGAAATATATTCCAATATTATAATTATGAGTACGATGTACAAATACATAAGTACATGGATATTTATGTAATATTATATTACATTAGAGTATTTTTATGTTTTTTTATTTCATGTATGTAATATAATGTCGGTTGTATAGTTTAAATGTAATATTATGATAACCTTGTTATATTATAATTATATTGTACATTGGTATGTCCGTAAATTGGATAAAATAAAAATAAAATATAAAATTATTATAATGTGTATCGCAAATCTTTGAGTATAATACCTACACCAATATTATGTACGACTAACGTAAAGATAAATTAGGTATAATATATTATTATTAACGAGTGGTACAGTACTACAGTGACTATATTATGTTTGAGGTACCCATATACCTATACAAATTATTGTAAGGAGTTTTTTTTTCGCAAATTATATTATATATTTTGGCTTTGCGGTGATTGCTTTTGGCGTTTTCGTTGCATTCTCGCAGTGCAGTTATTATATACGTTTTAGTTAGTTCAGCGAAGTAGTACCTATATATGTATAATATTGTATAGGTGGGCGTTAGAGAGAGTGAGAGTGAGTTGAATGCAGTTCTCGTCATGTTGCCGTGTAATAATCTACAGTTGTACCATTATATTATTATTATATTATTATGTACCTTTCGAAGTCCAATAACGAATTGGATAATTTTTTTCCTGACTCCATAGTCACTGCGCTAATATCGATTTGTTCATATTATTATTATTATTATTATCATCAAATTGTTTAACATTGAAAAACGTGAATTCTATCTAATAGGTTTATTACGTAATATGTGTTTTGTGTTTGACCTTATAACTTAGGAATATTATAACTAATTTTCTAGAATTGGCTGAATTATAAAAGCGTTTATATTATAGGTAGGTACTTATGCACATGTAAACTTCAGGTATACCTACCTAAGTTTGAGTACTATATGGAATCGCACAAAGATTAACTTTTGATATGCATATAGATAGAAACGAAAACACAGCATATAATGTAATAATTAATATGTTGAATGCTGTTATATATATAATACAATTCAGGAACCATAGTTGAATAAATAAAAATACTGTTTTATAATTATTATTTATTAATATTAAGAGGATGTCACACCCGCATGTGTTGTCTCCGTCTTACAAAAAACGTACAACATAACAAAAACTGTTTTGAGCGGGACAACTGGACGGAGTTCATGTAAAGAGGGACAAGTCAAAAACAGCTACTTTTCAGGAGATAAAAAAAACATCATACAATGTTATTAAATGCTTTATATTGGAGTCGGTTTTAATATATATATTTATATAAGTTATTAATCATGTCAAGTCGTTTAGTCGTATGATTTTGGAACAATGATAGTTGAATATAATAATTATTATTAATAACAATGTAAACAAACGCTATTTTGGAAAATAATAATTTATAATATGACTTGTCCCCTTCCGCATAACGATGTTTTGACTTGTCCTCTAACGCATTTGGAAATAATTTGATAACAAATGGTCAAATTTCTCTCACCATATTTGTTGTAGAATTAAAAAATGTTCACAACACGTAAAGAACAACTATTTATCAGTGCAACGGCGTGCTTTTTTTTTATAGCACTATTCAATCATTTTTTATAAGCAAATGAAAAAAAAAACAAAATGTTTAGAAGCAAATAACTATTATTGTATTTATGTTATCTTAAATATAGGCACTTTGTTGCATAGATAATTTTCTACACTGTATATTGTTCAGATATTTTGGAGCCATTATACTACAAACACAGAAAGATATAAGTTGTCCCGCGCATAACAGTTTTTACTATGTTGTACATTTGTAAGACGGAGACAACATATGAGGGTGTGACTCGATAATTATAATTTGTCTTTGACATATTATAATTAATATAATAGGTACCTATATAATGTATATGTCCTATTATAAAGTTTAAGCAAATGAAGGTTTTATAGATGGCATTTTAATTAAAATTTGCTAAATATTTCTAAATAAGTTAATGTTTATATTATTAATATTATGGTATATAGGTAATGAAAATACTGTAAAATAAATAAACTATATAATCGATAAATTTAAAAAACCATTCTTAAGTGCCACTGTCCGCTAATTACCTATAGGTACTATATAGTGTAAACAAGTAAGTTTTTAGGGGAATGGAAATAAATTCAATATGTTGTAGAGGATCTTAGACCTAAGACAAATCACCATGAAAATTAACTTAGTCGATAAAATTACAACATTAAAACAATCAATACCATAAATATTAAAAAAATAATAATTGGTACTTAAGCTTGAGACGAAATAGTAGCTTACAATCAAGGTATATACCTACCTTTTTTTCCTTTCGACATGGGGACCAAACTGTTTTTACACATGGCTTAACCCCCACGCAGCATCGTTTAATCAATAATTTGTACAACTTTTATATGCACTCTTGCGCAAATATGCGCTCATGGGCAGTAGGTAACCTACCTGTTTACATTTTTTTTCACGCTGTAGAGTTGGAAATGTTTGGCCGATCTAGAATCTAGATGTATTAATCATTTCAGCTGTTGGCATTATTTAGAAATATCTATAAAAATGATCATGCTCATGATTTTCATTCTACAGTCTTCAAGCAGAATATAGGCAATATACCTAGGTAGGTATAGGTAATTAATTTGTGTTAAAAAATAATGATAATAGTGTTTGAATGCTTGATACTTTATACGCTATAGTGAATTGTATATTATAATCTATTTATATTACTGTTAACAGTTAACATAATACTTAGGGTATAAATTGATGGTACATATTGTGAATACATTATACTTCTAGCATTTAAAAAGTTGTTCGTAAGCCGTGTAAAACTATAGTAAACAGTCCCGTCGGCCGTCAGACTATATATAGTAATGATATAGTTTAATGATATGGGCTACTCGTTAAACAAAAAAACAAATCACTAATAAAAAAATTGCATTTGCATAAATTATAATTCTGTATCTATTTAGTAAAAAAAATATATTTCATAATAGTTGGGCGGTGAAAAAAAACGTATCAAGAAATTCGTAATACACCTAATTATTTAAGTATGTAATCAAATACGATCATTACATTATGCATCGTCCGGTCGCTATCCGCTGGACGTCAATATCTACACTGACGTGTAGTGCGTGTGTATGGATATTACAATACAGAATAAACATCTAAACATATAATATATTATTATTATATACATTATTGTCATTATTATAATCGACGATGGTGGTAGAGATAGATAGAGAGAGAGAGATCGCATATTAGAGCGTTGTAAATATTATAATATTATTGTGTGTATTCGCGCGTTGTACTGTACGAGTGTATTATAGTAGCAAGTGTAAATAATATTATTATAATAGCTAGTTAATAGTTTGGCACAGGGGCGTTATACCTATATAGAAGAGAGCGGTCCATCAGCGGACGACGATGGCGACGACGGCGACAAGAACGCGGCGACCTTGTACCTATTTACGTTTCGTGTATTTACTTTTATGCTCGTCGTCTTCGTCGTTAATGACGATGACGAAGATTTCGTTATTAGAACGCGCGCATTAATTATCGCATTAAGCTGATAATATTTCGTTAGCCGCGGACCGCGGTTCCCGTGATTTTATGAGTCTAATAAGTATAATTATTATTAATATATTGTACGGGTAGGTGGTTGCCGTAGGACAGCTGATATACTATACATATCTATGTACACGTTTTACGCCTCTATCCCTCTCGCTCGCCCTTCTCCGTAGGCGTGTCTACGGTGGCAGCTTAGGGTGCCTGGGTTGCCCCTGTAATTTTTGAAAGTTGCTGGTCAACCGAGTCTTAAATCAGAAGGGCCACAACATTTTTTGTTTTGTGTGTATCGTTATAATTAACATTTACTTACAAAGATATGTTCAACAAAATTAGATAGATAATATCTTTATTTAACAAGTATTGTGAAATAGATTTCCTGACTTCGGAAATCGGAAAAACCTACTATAAAGACTTGAGACAGACGACGACGGTACGGTACGCATCTAGGTATTATTGATATCATGTTTGATTTGTAGCTAGGAGGTGTAATCTAAGGCTGTAGATGAATAATATTTCTGAAGTTACTGTAGATTATTATTGTAAATAGATAATTTAGCCTTTTTTTATTCCCCTGCCGATGAAGTCTAGTCATGCCCATGCCCCTCTCTAACTCTCTTTTTCTCTCTCACCAGCAATCAAGACCTAGAACCGCAGAATATCAAACTTGCCTAATGGCTACTGGGCATGGTCTGCTAAATTTTGTTGTTGACAATTGGCAGCGTTCTTGGAGATCTTCAATCACGGGTCAAGAAAAGAGGGGGGTCTACCTCCCCTTCAAGACACGTCTGCAGTGCCTACTTTTGGATACCTACTACCATTGATTATACACACTTTAATAGTAAATACTGTATTTACAATCAGTTTATATTGTATTATATTATATTGGGCCTTCCCAGTGGCGCATACAACGGGGTACGTGGAGGTCAGATCCCCTCCCATTGGCTTTGGAGTGGATAATCATCCATATAGTGTTTGATATGAATTTTTAATCAATTAAAATTATATTCATTGTTCCTTAGTGTTAAATATTTTACTACCTAAGTAAAAAGTTTTGAGAGGGTGGAGGATTTTCCAATTTTCCCCTCCTATGTAGCTATGTCGTTTTCTTTTTTTGATCCTCCCTCCCTTCAGAAATCAAGTCTATGCCACTGGGCCTTTCCTCAAACTGTGATCTGGATTCGTACCTGGTCGTTATTGGGTATGAGTGCATGATGGACTTTAAATAGGTCTCGTGAACGGGTTATTTCCATGAGTAACTCCACGGCCAAAAGTTCGATACACCACCAATAATGGCAAGGTATAATAATATTATACACGAACCTGCGCCTTCTGTTGTTTTATGCACACAGTTTTAAATGTAATTCAAAATTCCACTCGAGGGCATGATAATATATCTGAATGCGGCGAACGGCCCCGCACGTTCCCGTCTCACGGCAGTCCAATGATGACAATGATAACATAATATTTTATAATGACGAAAAAAAATTACAATATAATACTATATTGTTGAACGTGAGAGGAATATAGACAATAATAGTACCTACCTATATATATCATGTACTAGACCGTGGTCACTGATATTACATATTTACGCGATATGAATTAATGAAATATTTCAGTTGTGTGCAGCATTGGACAGTGGTCCAAAGTCCTTTGCAGTACACATGACCAGTAACTGCGTGTATATATTATATATTATATGTGTGTATATATATAATATATTATATATATTTCTGGGGCTTGGATCAAAAAGGGCCAATCTCACTTTTTGGAGAAAATGAGTAAGTTATATGGCCAATCTTATAAAACTTTATATGCCTTTTCTAGTGGTAAAGGGCGTACCTCAATAATCATTATTGCGAGATATGAGAAGGCCAATGTCATGAAAATTACAAAATCTATGGGGCCTATGTGAACATTGGCCCTTTTTTGTTTAAATAAAATAATGACTTTGGCCCCTTATGGTTTCACTATAAAGGCCGAAGTCATGATTTTTTTTTTTTAATTATGATTTTAATTATTTTATAGGGCCAATGTAAATAGAAACCCTTCAATATTTAACTAAAAAATTCACACGATATTCTAAAATGTAGGGTAAACTATAGTTACATCCATCACAAAAACAAAAACATGAACAATAAAAAAATTGCTATGAATTTAAAAAAAAAAAAGAGGTTTTATTCTTGATTACTACAAAGTGATTAAAAGTGAGATTTGGCCCTTTTTAGCCCAAGCCCCAGATATTATATATTATAATATTGTACTAAGTGAGGAACACGATGTCTGTATATGTTATACAGTACAAAACTATTGAACCTCAAAATAATGACCAATGAAGCATATTTCATAAAGGTGGAGATATATGCCACAAAATAATATATTAACGTAAGTAATAACTAATAAGTATGTTATACACATAGTAGGTACACTAGACCTATAGTTATTAGTTGAGACTTGTCAGTATCTTAGTCGGTATCATACCAAAATATATATTGATGGTGTTGATTCACTAACTAGTAACGATAGGGACCTACGACCAAATTAATAATAGAACACACTAGATTCACTAAACCACTAAACTAAATAATTATTTCCTAAACAACCTTCTCGTTTAGAGAAGGATTAAATAATAAATCGGTCTATTCATATGCGATTAGTAGCAAGCCATTCTGTACCTACTGGCACATTCTAGGATTGAAGACGCAGTACCTATGGGTCGTATAATCGACTTTATCGATCGTCTATATATAATATTGTTATGTGTGTATGTGTGTATATATATATATATATATATATTATGTATTATTGCGGTCCATCATTAAATTGCGTGTCGAAAGAATATGGTTGCTTTCAGCCAATAACGTCGTCAAGGATGCGGAGTTTATTAGGCGGCTGCTAACGGACGGACAATTTTGTGACGTACCGACGTAGGTATGCCGTACGACGAAATATCGATTTCGTAATATTCGGTAATTAGGTAGAAAAAAAAATTAATGTTGCCCATGTATGTACAATAATATTATATTATAATAATATACAAACGCGTATCACTATAATAACACAGTGATATTGTATACGTACGCTGCAGTCTGCTGCAGGTATATCGTTCACGCGAGACGACGACAAAATATTATTATCATGTCTGGGTTTATTGGTACATCCGGACAGGATGCACATCAGCAAACTCCAAAAGGGTCTATTTACTATTACAACGTTATTGGGCCGTTATTAATATATTTATTATAATATATTGTATCATATTGCGTGTGCAGTATATACGCCGCTGCACACATTCGAAAGCGCACGCATTACCGAGAGATTATGATATCTGCATTATTATTATCAATATTATAACAGTACTATAATTATTACTTTTATTATTATCATTATATGGGTACGCGTGGGCGGCACAATGACGTATTACGACTTAATATTACGTTACGTCGGCATCGGACGAACGGGAGATTGCCGTTTTAGCGAAAATACTAAACGGAATGTATACGGAGCAGAGCGTGACTGTGTAAGTATAAGTTAGGTCAGGACCTAAGTTAACTTTAATTAACTTAGTTAATCCAACCGTTGGGCCTATACGGCTGTACAGTATAATGAGTACTGCAGACTAAAACTTTTACTATATGCGAGCATTTCATATAATAATATATAGAGTTGCCTTTATGCAGACTGATTTGCTCAGCAATCATCACAGTTAGTGTTCATCAAATACAATAACAGATATTTAATAATTGTAATCTAACTTCTTATGGATAATAATATATTATATTGTTATAAACTTTATCTATACATATAATTTAAAAGTGCATAATACTGCCATACTGATATACTTAACCGTTAAATAAAAACAGAGGAAGTAATAATGAATAGTTATAATTTTAAAATATTACTATTGTATAATTAATATTATAGTATATGTATATGTATAAAATAATATAACCAAAGTCGCGCAAAGTTCCAAACCCTTACGAATCACTATTAATTTTCATTTTAATACGCAAGTCTGTCAAACTATTCGTACTTGAAATGTCTATAAAAAATATTGTTCATATTATGTATTTTTAAAATGCTATAAAAGTACAATTATATGAAAAATCTTGATTTATATTTGCAAGTTTCTTAACCAAAAATAACATCGACATTAATAAATAAAATTTAGGTAATGCGTATAATTAATATATTAATAGAAAAAATTAATCTAAATATATTTTTTAAAATGTAATTTTACCCAGAAAGTGACAATAATCGTTTGAGGATAAATCGTTATTAGGTCGTCAAAATTTGAACTCCATCACTCATAAGAAATGGATGTGGCTTTAAAAAAAAAAACTTTCAATAAACCTTGTTTTATATTTTCTAGTATTAGGTGTTAAAATTAAAAAGAGGGAAAGTATTACCTATAGGTAATCGCTCTGATGTACAGCAGGGGATGAGTGTACCTCGTCATTGAATAAATCACTGTAATAATGTATGTGTTTAATTTGAATTCAAATATTCAATGATAAATTGCATACCAAAAGTGTTTCTGAGCGATGACAGTCTATCAGCTTAATATATTACTATAAGTAAATTGTATGATATATTTATATTGCTATTAGAGTTATTTATTTTGCAATTAGTAATACAGTAGGTTAAATTCGTTTTTATACCAAAAATATTGCATTTAAAAATAATATAACTTCAAAATAATTTTCAAATATTCGTGAATTTGACGAATTTTGTCAATATCTGAACTTAAAACGCTAATGAAAATATCATGTCTATGTGTCTTAAATAATTTAGATTCTGAGTGGAACAATTGAATGTTTCGATTTTACAATGATATGTGTTTTTTTTTATATTTTTTTTTGTGTCTGTCATCACGGTTTAGGGCAGTAAAACTGCTTAGAATTTCTTCAACAGTACCTTGTTTGATGGAAAAGTGAATCTAGTTGGTGCATTCGGGAGGTAAAATTTTAAAATTCCCAATAGGTAGTTTTCAAAAGCGACTGGAAAAACAACATAAAAATTTAGAAAAAACGGGAATTTTCCAGCAAAATCAGTTTTTCACAAAATCGATTTTGGTTTTTGGTTTAAATCTAAAACAAATGAACGTATATACATAACATTTTCACTGGTAGCTTATATTTGCATTTTGACTACCTATACACGATAAAATTTTCAAAAAATTTTGATTTGTTTTGAACTGTTTAGGAACATTTTTAGTTTCGAACTTTTTTAGGTTTTTTTTCTATGAATGTCAATAAAACTTTATTTGTTTGGTAAAAAAGCGTGAAACTTTAATACAAAGCTCTTATTATATCGTTGCAATGACGTTTGAAAAATATTAAAAATCCTTAGTCACAGTTTTTTTTTACAAGCATTTAAAGTTCAATTATTGACAAAATACGGAAAAACACGATATCTTGCAAATTATTTTTCATAAGTTTGTCTACCTTTATCAAAAAAAAAAAATGTCTATTAGAAAGTGAAATTAAATTTTTATGAGCATTTTAAATTCATATTTTTACAAACTTTGTTATTCACTCGATTTCTCATTTAACGATTTTCTTATTATGATATAATTCAAAAACAAATGACTCTAGATACATGCAAATTTCACTGAATGTTTATTTTATCAGTTCTTATACTTGATAAAATTTTAAAAATATTTTGATCCTTTTTGAGCTGTTTCCTGGCATCGTCAGTTTTCAATTTTTTTATTTTTTATTTCTATGTATTTCAATTAAGTTTTATCTGTTGGGTCTTAAAGTGTAAAAATGTAATTCAAATCTCCTGATATATTGTTACAATAACAGTTGAAAAATATTAAAAATACAAAGGCGCAATTTTTTTTTATAAGCATTTAAAAATCAAATATCGACAAAATTTATCAAATTTAAAATTTATTTTGAAAAATGTTGAGAATACTAAGAATACATTACTTTTGTCCTCTTAAAGTACAAAATAGACCTACATTTCTACCAGAAACCACCCCCATAGTTGAAAATCCAAGATTTTTTTCTATTATAATTTAAAATGTACCTATCAATTTATGTACACAGGTCACAGACACAAAATAAAAATTGTAGAATCAATACATTCATTACTTTGCTCAAAATCTAAGATGTTATTATTTTTGTGCAATTTAATAATTCTCTACAGTTATTTCTTTTAAATTAAAATAAATAAACAAAATTGATTTCCTCGCCTATTAAATATAATTTGCCACCAGAAACCACCTTCAATGTTTAAGACTGTAGCATTAATTTTACTGCTCTTAAATGCGACGTTAAACAAAACCATAAAAATATATATACTTAAGAAAACTATAAATAATACTTAATAAAAATAAATTATAATAATATACAACCAAATTTTACTAAACAAGATATTATTTCGATGTATGATAATATTACTTGCTCAATTATTGTCTTGACATAAAATTAGTTTATTTTGTTCATAAAACCTCATTACTTATTAGAGTCCTTATTATGGTCAATCGATTGAAAATGTTTTTTTCAGTATATTATATAGGTAAGTATATAACTCAGTTTTGGCCTAGTGTCCTATTGAAATAATCGCATCAATGAACTGATAAAACAGTATATACTTTTATTAGAAAATTAACTACATATAAATATATAATATATTTTTGTAAAGTATAGTTTTTTTAAAGTTTAAAACTTTAAAACGTTCAATAATACAACTTTTGTTGGGTATAATCCGTGTTTCATTAGAGTTAGGTTAGGTTAACATACAGCATTCTGGCTCGTACCTATTTGACAAATATTTAAAACGTTTATACCTGTGTATACCTATATGACGTATGCATAATACGAATGTGAGGATGAATGACGTTGTACGGGGAGACATTATTACGTCTTTCACTCATCACGGCCGCGGGTGTACCTAGATGTATCTGCTGTGTAATAGACGTTTAGATGAAAATTAGAAAAAACATTTACACTTAACACGATATAAATATATACGATAACCATTAACCATTGTACCAGCTTTAATATATATGTAACCATTGCCACCGCTGCAATACTTACACGCGCGTACATATACACGGAGGCGGACATGCCATTATACCTGTTGTACACGATCGAACGTACGTATATGCATATACAATTCAAATTATATAATTATTTTAATTGCCGTGAGCGCACGACTAAAACTGAATGGTATATACCAGCTGTAGCACACGCTTATACCTCTGTATAATATAATATAGGTACTTAAAAAAAAAAACGTAACACGTGTAGTTCGGTTAACCCCGCCGCGGCCTGGACCACTCGACAGAGGTGGTCATAACGATATAATGGAATTATATTTACGCGTACCTTCCTTTGGGTATAATATTATATTTACGAGTACCTACCTATAGGTATAGTATTATGAATCGCTTTAAGCCCCGGAGCCATACGTTCGCGCCGAGGTACCTCCTACGACAGTCACCGATAATGCACCGCACAGCCGTCGGCGAGGACGCGTGTATTATAATATATTGCTTGTTATATTTTATAGGTAACACAAAATATACACAATAGGTAGTCACATCGGGAAATGCGCATAGGTATACAATATGTCGATAACTAATGAACGTTATTATTATGGTATCTCACATGCAGCTGATGACTATATATTATTATCATATTTATACATTAATAATATAATATACAATACAAAAATAATCAATGGTGGAAAAACATTATTTATTATTTTTTTTTTAAATGTTTAATGCATTAGCATAATATTATATATTTATACTCAAAACAGTTAAACATCGTCCGCTATTGTTTAACTATCCGCGTGTTTTTTAAAGTATGACAATAATAATCAATAAAACAGACAATAAGCGGTTTTGATGTAGTAACACACCAATAACATTCAAAAATCTAGGATTTGACTTGGGTTTGAGTGGTTTGACAGTCGAAGTAAAATATTGAATACAACAATGGAAAAAACTATAAGAGAATACACAAAATGTTTTCGATTGCTTTGAGGATCGGACCCCATGGATGAAATTTATTCATCCCCATGGGCCATGATGTATAGATTAAATACTATACCTAAATCATTGGATTAGGTACTTCTGTATAGTCATGGGAAAAAGCACGGTCCGTATTCAAGCTGAAATAGTCTAATACCGTCTAATTAATAATACTCGTACGAATATCATATTAATATATAGGTAATGAACAAATTTTGGATGAAAAATGTTCACGTTTTTCTGTGCAGGTAAATTAAATGATATTATTTACCTACCTACCTGTATTGGAAACAGAGCCATAAAAACAAACTGATAGATTTCGTAGTATAACACCATGGAGTCATGTTATGTAAATTATATAGGAATTCAGGTATTCTTATTAAGTTATAAGTCATGTAAGTAAGTGGTAGTAGATTAATCACAGACTATTCGTAGGATACGACATTACGACCGCGAGTCACGACGAGATCGTATAAGCTGCAGCGATTAGCGGACGTTTGTAATAATTAGTAGAATATTCAAATTCGTAAGTGAATTAACTATTAACTAATTAGTTAATTTTATAATTAACGTATTAGTATAGTTTAGTTTACCTGAAGTTGGAATTACTTTTTCAACGCCATACATATGACAAATATAATACTCTTTATGTGATCCGCACACTGTTTAAAAAAGTGGATTAACTTTTGTTAAACTGAGTTAAGTTAATATTATTATCCATAGGTATTAACTTAGTGAGTTAAAAATGTATTATTTGTTAACTATACACTTCTAACTTAACGATCTTGATGTGTTCATTTAACTTAACTTAACTCGAGTTCATTTTTTTCATTAATTTGCCCTCCTTTACGAATAAGTACCTATTACAACATAAATATACATTTTCAAATAAGCTGGTTTTATCCTCTGAGAATTAATCAATAACCTCTTATGTAGTAAATAGGTACCTATATACCTACCAAATGAGTAATACTGAATCACAATCTGGCTCTATATTGGCCAGCTGATTTAAACGTGTTCAAGCTAATTAAAATGGCATTCATTAATGTCTGGTCCATAGAGAATTATTGATGCTTCTGAACAAAGAAATGTATAAAAGCAATAACAGTGTCCCGTCCTATGTCCTTACAACTGCACTGATTCTACCAATAATCCGCAACCACTGTATTAGGACAATACATCTTAGTAAAGATCATATGCAATATAGATAGGTATAGAGATACGTTACCCACCTTTTCTATTGTGACTTTTTTAATATTATATATTATATTCTCAATTGTAATTTTGAATTATTTCATCATAGTAGGTACCTAAACGTGTATAATGTGCAGTGTAATCGTATTATATACGGGGTGCAACCCTAGCTGCAGCTCCTTATCAATAAATAAATAAGTCGTCGATCGGAGTCGGGTATAGGTCAGGATACACAGCGTATTTGCAGAATTATCAATATATAGTAATAATTTAATAATATTAACGTTACGATATTATTTAGAGCGAGAGAAAGGCGCAGAGTCGGCGGTGAATGTCTGGGTATATTATAGTCCGAGTGTGTATGTGTGCGAGAAAGGGAAAAAAGCGAGCTGGCCAGAGAGAGAAAAGAGTTTAACGCCAACGACCGGATCGTGCAGAGGTAACCCGGCCGGCGCCGCCGCCGAAGTCGCGTGCCACCGCGATTCCACGATTAATATAATAATAATAATATGATATGTTTTGTACAGACGGCCAGGCGGCGGCGGCGGTGGTGGTTAAAGTGGGTGTTGCGGGCGGTGGTATATCGCTTTATAACAAACGTCGTTGCCTCTATACCTATATAGCCTACAATATAATGTTATGGGGATGGGGGAGTTACGTTATCGGGCGGTGTCAAGGAGATCGAGTGCGGTGGTGACGGTGACGGTATATACGAGTGGCTGTGTGTAAGTATAGACACACTCACCGAATAGTTGTCCGATATATATTTTATGTGTGAATAAAAATATGTATGTAATAATATTATTGTATATAACTATTGACCAGCGGATTAATTTAACATGACAACGCGCTCGAGTGCGGCGGCGATTACAGGTGGCGCCCAAAATATATGAACTCGCGCCGGTCGTATAGCAGGCGGACTAGACAAACACATAAGCGATGAATGAGATAATAATATTATGATTTCTGATACAAACCAAAAATGGCACATAATATAGAAATCCCAGTAACAAAGTACGATAACACGATAATATTATTATACAGTGTTCTTTTGTGCGTTTAAAACGTATGATTAAGACTGCGGTGTCACTTTCATGCCGAGCTGCATATTATAAAAAAATTGACTAAATTGAATGGTTCACTCAAATTTAATGGCCCAATCTGTACCTTATTTTTTACGGGACTAGCTCACTATCGATTCATTAAATAATCACACATTTCGAGCCCTGTGCGGAAATCAACGTGCTGCAAAATGTAAACAGAATCAACTGATTCAAAGTAATACATTTCTATGTGCAAATAGAATAAAAATCTATACTATAAATTATGGAAACATATTATTCGTATAACAATAACATCTTGTATAGCTGGAGCTGTGTGAATGAAATATTGTTAAACTTAGCGAATATATTGAAAACATTAAAAAAATTAACTAAAACAATATATTTTTGTCCTCATAGATTCTTAGTCAAAAATCACAAATTGAGGTTATTTCAATTGTATGAAACGGTTTAATCATTACAATTTACAATAATTTTAAATGCCGTTGGTTCTACAATGTTGTGTTATTTATTTATTTTTTGTTTCTGACACCACGTTTTTGAGCAACAAAATTGTTTCAGTCTTTAAATTTAAGGGTGGTTTCTAGTAGAAAAATGTATGGGGTTAAAAAATAGAAAGTCTAGTGATTTTCTAAATAACTTTGAAAAACTAACAAAAACCACGAGAAAACAGAAATATTTATGCAACAAATACTATAATTAGTTATAGACAAACATTTCTTTGATGTTCCTCTGCAGAAAGGAGTATTCGTAAAGATGTGAAATTTTCTCATAATATTTCACTTAGCATTTAATAGATTTCTAAAAAAAATGGGGTATTTTGTATTTGTATTTATATTATATAAACTTAAATTGTCAATTATTTTTTCGATTTGTTGATAAAAATGTTTTTTTCTCGGTCAAAAAAGTTTGAAAATTTAATGTAAAGTATATAAGTTAATTCTTAATATAAGTCATAAGAATTGTATAAGATTAATACCATTCGCTGATCTATAGTGTTAACCTGGACATTCCCAGGTCACCTTTAATCTGGAGTTGAACGTTGTACCTACCTGTATGTTGTAGGTATGAGTTTATTTTCAGATCTAAGTTGTAAGTTATAAGTTATAACATTATTAATAAAAGATAGTTTTATTTTTAATGAGGTATGGGTTTCAATAATATATTTTAAACATTTAATAATTTAACTGTAAGATGTAAGTAATTGTTCGTTACTATAATAATAGATAAGAAAATTCTCATTATGAATAATATAGTAATCTCCTTTAACTTTAAAAACTAACTATATTTAAATGTTTAATAATATTTAATGTTGCAGCTTGCAGAGTACAAACTGAATTAAAAAAATGTAAGTTGAATTAAATTCATACATTTGCAAGCCGTCTCGTGATATTACAATTTACCACCATTAGTCGTTGCGTAATTACGAAATTTGTTGAAAAACATGTTTTCGTATTTCATTGATTGTGACCTGTGTATGGGTTGTTGATCAATAATTTGATTAAAAGAAAAAGCCGAACTTAATATTTAATAACTATATATTTTTTTAAGGTTTTTTTATATGCGTTTGTATGAAACATGAAATTAATTCTAAGTAGAGAAGTATATATAAGATGAATTTAACCAAATATAGGTCAAGATTATGTAAAAACGGCTACTTATAATATGCTCATTTAATGCATATTTTATTTTAAATATTTTTGAACACTATAATTGAGTACAAACTGAAAAGATTTTTCTAACATTCAATCAAATTTTCCTATCAGTATAATTTTGTTGCTAATTTTTCTCCTGGATACTTTTACTCACATAAAAACAAAATAGGTTTTCACAAAAAAGGTATTCCCTGTACATTATATAAATTGGATTTGGTGGAAACTGGAAAGTGATTTTGTATGATAGTTAGGTGCAGCAGATTTCGTGAAAGTTTCCACTTTCCACCTTTGAAAAATGTTTTTTTTTAGTGTCTATCTCCTATAGTAAATAGTAATAATTTTGTCGTATTATAATAGATCTTCCTACAATGAAAAAATATAACAATATTAATATTAAGGTTATTTAAAGTGTTAACTGTTAATTACCCTTAAAATATAAAGCAATAAAAATATAAATTTTATTTAGAATGTAAATCTTACAATTTATCTGTTATTTTCTTATCGTTATATTAGATGGGCTAAAGACTTTGTAAAACATTACTTGTTATAGGTAAGATTGTAAGAACTATTATTTTCTTTTTCTCTTGTAAAATGTAATCAATAAAAATTAAAAAGTTAGCATTATGCAATGGCCACATTTAGAAAACTAACAAATAATTGTTATTATAAACATGCACAACATTATATTATAGTTTTGGATTTAAATCAGTAAAATAAAAAATTTTAACGTTCCATGCAGTCATATTATTAAGTTATTTATATATTATTGTCTTTACAATTATTGCACATATACTAGTTAACACACACAACTGCACAATAGTTTATAACAGTCGTAACTCGGAGTATATGCTACGTTGCAACTTGCAGTTGTTGTTATAAACTATAAAGAATAGAAGGCTGAAAGGGTACCTACTCCACCAATCACCATATTAAATTAAACATTGGTTTTGCACGTGCGGTTTTCTAATAAGTCATCAGAAAAGTGCACATAGGTATCTAATGAATAACAATTTATCAAAAGTGCGGTGTAAGGTTATTTAAGTAGGTGCAAACGATTTATGATCAAGGTAATCAAATCAAATTTAATATTTAGTATATACCTAGCCGTATTACATAGGCGTAGATCTTTGTGCAATATGTTTATATTTTTGTTTTAAAAATCCAATCGCATAATTTGTTACGAACTACGAAGGATGTTGCGCGCTAATATGTCTTCAAGTCTATCAGCGAAAATATAATAAGCATGTGGTTATTTATATCGGCTAGCTGTAATCCACTATATTATATTAATGTAATTATTTCAGATAACCTACAATGTCAAGTATATTATTTAAGTATTTCTCAAGTAATATATCAATATGAAATAATTCATATTAAATCAATTATCAAACATGTAAAAATAATGCACATATGAAAAAAAAATATATTCTTTTTGAAACTAAAATACCTAATGTATATATGATATATCCCTTAAAAATAGAAAATTATAAAAAGAAGTGCAAACTAGCAAACTCCAAATTCCAAAGTAAATAGGTATATGATTTACAGCTGATACATGAAAAAGGTGAATACATCTGTGGTAATGTATGTAGGTAGGTGTCTAGGTGACTATACCTATAGGTAAGTAGTGGGTACCTACACAATATCTTGAAAAATAGTTCATTGGAAATATTGAAGTATCGACATGTATAATGCGCCCCACATCATAATCTATATGAAATCGAGGAAATACGATCGATAACAATAACAACAAAAATGAGCGAAGAAGCACAAATGTGGATGCATTGGTCTGCATTATGTTGTGCCACTAGCATAATTGGGAGTACAGGGCTTTTTTGCAAAGGGATTTGAGATTTGTCTTTTGGGTCCTTCCGCCTTGGACTTTTTTTTATTCTTTTTCTTATTTATAAAACCAGCTGAATATCCCGGCTTCGTCCGTGTTCAGTTTTTAATTTTAACAAATCCTATATACCCTTTATAGGTGTATCTCAATTTGAGTACGTATCTCAGTTTCAGAGTACCTACCTCAGTTCACGGACTAATCGGCGTCAGTGTACCTAGCTTTGTGAAATAATTTGACCTAGATTGGCAAGTTTTGGTTTGTATTTAGCGCTTGGTATAGTTTTTAACGTGATTTAATCTACTAACTATCTCAATTTTTTTGACATCTCAAACACTTTGATGCATGCTTGCCTGATCTGCCCGAGTGACCAATAGCAACCATTTATATATAAAAAAAAATTAAAAAATAATAGTCTTATTCTCTACTATGACTATTATAATTTGCAACCAATGGTAACCATTTATAAACAAAAACATTTCAATTTCCACCCTAAATCTCAAGATATTTGTTTGACCACCTCTTTAATATGTGAATATTGGAAAATCCTTTCTTATTGCACATGTCCATGATCATATATGAACTCCAAGTTTCAAGTTCGTAGGTTTTGTAGTTTTTGAGATGTAGCGATGAATGATTGGGTGAGCGAAAGAGTGGTATATGGCTTTTCGCTTTTATATACATATAGATTAGAATGATTAGATAATATACAACCTGTAAGAATGTAAATACAACCTTTTTTAAATAAGTAGGTACCTATTAACTATGTGAGAAATTACATAGCTTGAATACTTTAATTAAAAAAAACCTCCATGAACGTAAAACGCCCACATATACCAGTTAAAAATATATTAAACACCCATTATTGCAAAAGTTGGCAAATAGTTATAAACTTATTGCAAATATAATAGCAAACACATTTATTAAGTTAGAAAATCATCCTATTTAAGTTAGAAAATTCTATTTTAAATATACCTAACTATTAATTTTTAAAAACATAAATAAAACGAATAATATTATGAGTATTTATAACTCGCAATAATATTATATTGTTATACGAAAATTAGACATTTTTGCTTTGGATTTCACTATTTTTTACTTCGTTATTATTACTTTCGCTATTTTAGCCTATCCCCGTTGCATAACTAGTTATATTATTATTATAACTTATGTAGGTACTAGCTACACTGCAGTATCAGAATTATAGTGTAGGTACATTATGACGATATAGGTAATCATTTAATTATATAAAATATAATTACTAATAAATTACAAATTTGAATGATATAGAATATATAATTACTAATTTTAACATTGCTATTAATTCTTAAAATGTATATATTAGGTAGGTACTTAATAATATTATTATTATTTTTTTATAAACGTTCTTAACGATTTAACTCATATGTACCTACACGACAGAATATACCTAGGTACATGTATAAATTATTATCTATTCATTAATATTATATAGGTACCATTTGTGATTCATTTGTGTTGCATTGCGTGACTGAACCTTCATATAAATAATAATATAATATTATTCATAATTAATATTAAAGAGACTTCTCATGAAGGTAGGACGTCACACTCACATGTGTTGTCTCCGTCTTACACACGTACGGTATACACAAAACGCGTTTACGCAGTCTGAGTATAAATCGCTCAATTTTGGTTCTAGAGTAAAAATACCTATTATAAAATTGAATTGTGACAATATTTGTGAGAGCAAGACGTTCCGTTTTTTCCATTATACCCAATATAACGTTAATTATATAGTCTAGAAATAGCAAAAATTTCAACATTTTAAAAATACCTTCGACTTTTCAAATTTTAAACTCACCACCGTCTTGCACTCCAAAATATTATCATATTTTAGTTTTGTAAAAGGTGTTTTTGTTCTAACACCAAAATTGAGGGAGTTCTATTCAGAGTGCGTAAATGTACGTTACACGTACGTGTGTAAGACGGAGACCAACAAAGCGGGTGTGACGTCCTCTTAATGGGAAATCAAATTCGCATTCTTACATATTAAATCAATTTTACAACTAAATATAGGTTCCTAACAAAAATTAATTAAACATATTATTTTATGTAGGTATTTAAAATATTTCTTATAAATCATCTTTAAATAAAAGATAAGTTTGACATAGTTAGGTATTTTAATTTGCCATGTTTAATTTTTTCTTGAGTCTAGATTTCTTACATACCTTTCTAATTAGTTGGTAATCCATTATCAATATCAACAATTTATAATCATATTATTTTATTAAGTATTTATAAAATCATTTTATGACAAGAGGATTAATTCTCAGCGCTCTTGCCCGCTCACTAAAAATCTTACACTCAAAAAATAAATTCACCACTTTAAAAACCTAACTAAACCTCCTCAAAGACCTTGGCGTTAAGACAGTTGAGAAAGAAGTATCAATCTTTTATAAAGTTTTTTTTACTAAATAATATTGGAAAATCACCAAAATCCATCGATATAATTTATATAGCTTACCTACATAACCCTGCACTTTTTAGAAATTCTAGTCGTAGACTTAAAAATAAAATGTTGTCGCGATCTTCTAATTTAATCCTCTACCCATAAGTATCTCTAGTGGGTGGCTTCTATAACTATGCAAGTAGGTACCAAAATTATAATGTTATTTTTATCCCCTACCTCACATATATAGGTACTTATTGTGCTGGTTGACTGTTGTAAAGGTAGTAAATATCTTATTAAAATAAAAAATAAAGAAGTATTTGTACACAAGTCAAAATAAACATTTCAGTGCATGATATTTAATAAATAATATTATTGTATTGAAAATGCACTTTAAAAATCGAGTTATACGAGTTGTTGTGTTACTGGGGCGTTGGTACCTATATGTTTCAACTTGAAAGGAGATACCTATATTGAGTACTGAAATAATGATACATTTTCGCATTAAAAATGTTATGAATAGATTTAATCTTTGATGTAAGTAACTCGAAACCAATTTAGACTCGTCGTTCTGTTCAAAATCTAAAACTAATATTTAATGCTATAATATAAATGATATTATAATGCCCTTATCTACTATTGAAATTATGTTTTCAATGTTCGGTTCTTTATTTTTAATTATATATTATAAAAAATACAATCATAATGTAATTTTGTAATTAAATTAAATAGCAATGTGCCTACTTATCTAAATCGAGTATATATTATTATCTTTAATGATTTCTAGGGTGGAGTTCAACAGCGTCCTTTATATATTTGTACAAGCAGTGCTTCTGTGTATGTGTATATACATAATATATATATGGATTATTATTGCACCTATATGTATGTATGCATCTGTGTATGTATGTATGTATATCAGTATATGTATTATATACAAGGGCGTGTGGATACCAAGGGCATTAGTGGCGGAAATAAACTTGGTTTAAGAGTTTAAGACTCAAGTCAGGGATTGTTACTTAAAAGACCAGGATTTAATTATCAAAGAAGTTGAGACTGCAACAATAATAATATAATTTTATTGTGATTAGCTAGGTAGTTAGATTTTTAAAGGAAATTAAATTCAAATGTTTTGGTTATTTCGGTGTTGAAATAATGATGAATAAAGACATAATTTTTTTTTCCGATTATTTTAATAATGTTGTATGGACTTATTTAAATTTGTCTAGAAGAGAAACAGAGCGCGAAGCGAGACGAGTGCCAGCAGTATGCCCTCCCTAGGTCACTGTATCATAATATTATGTAACTACGTTTGATTATTACCATGTAAACATATGCATCTATTATTCTACTATTACATTTATCAATGATATGCCTTTTTTTAATTCAGGTTAGGTAATAAACAATAAGTAGGTATGTCCAGAGCCGTGTTAAGGGGGGGGAGGCAAAGGGGCAATCGCCCCAGGGCGCTATAGTTTTGTAAAAGTAAGGGGGCGCCTTTATTTGCTCTTAATATGCTACCTATGGCCCAAATTGTAAGGAAGGGACGCAAATTGCCCCGGGGCGCTGATTTGCTTGACACGGCTCTGGTTATGTCGTTTGCCTATATCTATATACAGCTGGGTGATTAACCAAGCATGCTCACTCCCTTTTTTCTTCAAAAATACAGTGTTATTTAAAATCTGATTTTTTGAATATTTAAATATACTTCAAGACCATATTATTGTCAAATTCTTGTGATTTTTTGTACTATCAAAGTATATTTGTAGCTATTATATAAGTTTTCAAAGACTACTGCTTAACTGTTTTGAGAAAATTGTTCAACTCATATATAGGCTATAGATTAATTTACGAAAAAAAAATTGTTTGTTTTTCTATTGATTAATGGTTACATATTATTAAAATAATATTATAATTAGAAGAAATATGGTATATACAATATACATTGTGTACAATTTAGTACAAATATATTTATAAAAAATACAAATCTTTGGCCTGGACAGCTAGTTATATATATTTGTATGTTACGACTTAGGGGTAGGAACAGATGATAGGTAGGTACCTCAATGGTATTAACGGTTCTGATTTGGTTTTGAATTTTTTTATTGTGGTTTAAATTTCAGGATTTTAAGAAGTTCAATATATAGATACTAGTTAGAACAGGTTTAACCTCTATTAACTATTTCAATATAAATGTTTCAAATAAAAAATGTTAAAAAGAGGAAAGGTTAAAAATAAGGCTTTGCACCCGAACGTAACCCGAAACCTGAATTTTATTAACCCAAATAAATATCATAACCCAAAACCCGTATAATATACAAAACCTATTCAAAAAAATTAACACCCAAAACACATCCGAAATAACCCGATTATTGAAAATTAAGTGGCATATCAATTTGTATGTATTTTTTGCGACTAATAAGATAAGAAGATCATACTGTGTAACGACTAACTGATAACCCAATTTTTTTTTTGTAACCTACAAAATAATTAATTAAATATTAAAAAAGACCTTGATGCTAGATGATTGTTTTATTTTATTTCATAATATTCAATAATAGACAATACCTAGTAAATGTAATAAGTACTAATATATTAATATTATAATATTGTAATAAGTAATAAGTAATAAACTAATAACTAATAAGTATTAATATTTAATTTAATTTTTCAATTTTTTTCATTATGTTTATTTTAAATATAAAATCAGATTACTAGGTATATACAATTTGCATTGAAAATCTCATGTTAATTAATGTACAACATGTGTTTTTTTAACACCCGAATTAACCATAATCAACCCGAATAAATTTCCATTTAACCTTAACCAGAAAAATGAATTAATCCGTAACACCCGAATTTTCTTCCGACCCCTGAAACCTGAAACCCGAAAAAATATTCCGGCACAAAGCCCTGGTTAAAACAGCGGGTTTCTCGGCGGAAAAGGATTCTACACGGATATGTCTGGTAGCCTAAATTAGTATACTTAATATTATATAAGTTTATTTTATGATATTTTATTAATATTCTTGATTTTAACGAATTTTGTAAAAATCTAAACTTCAAATAGGTATCATGCGTATAAAACGATAATATAAACATTTGATGAAAATATCAACCGTTATTCATTCTTGAATAACAATAAAATAAGAACATCGTTTGATGATAAATCGTTATTTAATGAGTGAATAATCAATTTCGTTAAATTTAATTTCAAACATTCATATTATATATTTGGTGTTTGCGGAACACAAATATTATGCTCAATTTTTTTTTTATTCCAACAAAAGTAACATAATATGAGGAACTTTGTATTAAATTTTCAAGGTTTTTAACCAAGCAAATAATTTTTTTATTGACATTTAGGTGTAGAAAGAGACAAAAAATTTCTAAACCTATATAGCTTAAAAAGTGTAGTTAAAATATTTTGAAATTTTTATCATGTACCTATACGAAATGCTAATATAAACATTTCAAACATCACTATTTATTTGTTTTTTAGTTGGATTCATAAAAAAAAACAATATCAATTTTGTCAAAAACTGGTTTTTGCGTAAAAATTTAATTTAACTTTATTTTGATTAAAAGTGCCTATCATTAATTTTCAATTTTGTCCTCTTAAAAGTACTAACTAGCTAACCAAAAGCCACCTCTAAGGTTAGCCTATAGGCTATAACAATAGCATCTTTCTATCAAATATTAAATAGTTAGGTAGGCTCCAAGACCAACAGTAGATTTAACAATTATTATTATTAAGACTGTTGAAAGCGAACCTCTTTATGGGGTAGGATTTAGGCAATACTCTGTAGGTATCCATCATGAGTGTTGTGTGCCTGTGTAGGTACTAACTGATCATTAATGTGCGTCGGGCGTTAGTTCACCGAACATTTTATGTAAATAAAGATAAACTACAGCTAAGATTCTTGGAAATCAGTAGATATAGATATAATATGTATACAGTCACACGTCGGTATATTTTGTGACCTAAAAAATGTAATATTCCTGCGAAAGTCCCAAAAAGCGAAAGAAAAATTCACCCAGTACCGAAAGCTCGTTTTAATTCTGACAACATATTATTGAGTACCTATTCATTATTCTAAGCAGGCCTTGCATTTGAAAAAAAGGTGGGTAAGTGGATGTCGCTCTGCTGTACAGTAGGTTACAAGTGGGTCACTGTATAATGGATGCTATTAAATTTGAATTCAATGATTCAATATCATTGTATAAGAAAAACGATTCTGAGCGAAGACGGTATATCAGTCTAGGTTTAAGACAAATTATATACATATCTATGGTATTAAAAAAAAAATTGACCTAAAATAAATTCCAAATTAATCATATCACAATATCCATTAGGTACTTATAACACGTTATACACCAACAACAAACCCTGATACTATCATATATATATAATAGTACACTTTAGAAGTTTCAAGTAGGTACCCACGAATAATATTATATAATCACAACAAAATAACTAGGTTTTTTAATATGTAATTTCGTCCAAATTTGAACATAAAATGACTATAAAAGTAAACTGTGATTGTATATTTTTTAGATTTTTCGGTAAGAGAATTAACTACTTACGTGGAATCTTGTTTTAAATTTTCAATCCTTAGCTATAAAAACTGAACATTTTATAATTTATTAATTACGATGATTAATAATTTTCGAGATTTTGAAAAATACTATCAAAATTCGATGTTAAAATGCTTATAAAAAAAAATTGTGCCTATGTATTTTTAATATTTTTCAACTGATATTGTAACAATATATCAGGAGCCTTGTATTAAATTTTTACACTTTTTGGCCCAACAGATAAAACTTAATTGATATTTATAGAAAAAAAAAACTAAAAAAATTGAAAACTGAAAATGTCCGTAAACGGCTCAAAAAGTGTCAAAATATTTTCAAAATTGTAGGGTGTATAGGAAATGCTAATATAAACATTCAGTGAAATTTTCATGTATCTACAGTAATTCGTTTTTTAATTACAACAAAAAAAGGAAATTGCCACATGAGAAATCGAGTGAATATCCAATGTTGTAAAAATTTGAATTTCAAACGCTCATAAAAATTTAATTTGACTTTCCGGTAGAAATTTTTTTATTGATAAAGGTAGACAATCTTATGAGTAATCTTGTATTAGATTTTCAAATCTTAGATTTAAAAAGAAAAATTTTTACGAATTCTTAACTCAAAATAATTTGCTAATTTTCGTGATTTTTCCATATTTTGTCAATTTTTGAACTTTAAATGCTTATAAGAAAAAATTGTGACTAAGGATTTTTAATATTTTTCATCTGCCTTTGAAACAACATATTAGGAGCCTTCTATTAAATTTTCAAGCTTTCGCAACCAACAAATAAAATTTTATTGAAATTTTTAGAAAAAAAACTATAAAAAAATGGAAAATGAAAATGTCCCTAAACAGTTCAAAATAAATCAAAATATTTTGAAAATGTTATCGTGTATAGAAAATGCAAATATAAACAACCAGTGAAAATTTCATGTATATACGTTCATTTGTTTTAGAGTTACACCAATAACCAAAATCGATTTTTTGGAAAATCAATTTTGCGTAAAAATTCCCGTTTTTCCTTAATTTTTATGTTGTTTTTCCCGGCGCTTGTGAAAACTACTGGGAAATTTAAATTTTGACCTCCCCAATGCACCAACGATATTCACTTTCCAATAGAACAAGATACTGAAGTCGAAAATCGAAGCATTATTTCGACTACTTATCGTGTACACAGATACAAAAAAAATAAAAAAATAAAAAAATAAAAAAATAAAAAAACACACATCATTGTAAAATCAATACATTCATCGTTTCACTCAGAATCTAAAAAATTCTGTTTTATGTTATTTAAGATTAAATCATTACACGATTTTTGCGTCTACCGTTATTTAGAATTAAAACTTACCTATACAAGTTTTAAATTTATCGATCGTTATTTAGAATTAAACGTTATAAGTACAAGTTTTGCAATTATAGTTATTCAGAATTAAAACGTTATACAAGTTTTGAGGTTTATCGTTATTAAGAACAGTGTTATTACCTATTAAATGCATTAATAACTAATGCGGAATATAATGTAATCAATTCTAATGTCCGTATGCATGAAATAAATATTTCTACTAAACTAATATAACTTTTAAAGAAATGGATTTGTAAATTGTAATTATTTCGTTTTGCATTAGGTATTTAAGTATTTTTCATTCAATGAAGTTCTATAAATTACGTTTTGGGTTATATTTTGTCAAATATTTTATAATATATTTTGTTTTGCGGTATTTAATTATTTTTATTTATCACTTTCTGTTATAATTAGGTACCTACGTTTACAAATTTCAACAGTTTTTTTGTCAAATATAATGTTTGCAAGCCCTGGTTCTAGGTTTTGTAGGAAACAGTGGAGTATTTTGAAATTTTTTGTGGGGGGGGTCTAAATATTAGGTACCTACAAGTTTATAATATAAAAAAAATACATACGAGTTACGATGTAATAATTATATTATATATTATATTTTTTTCTGGGAGGGGTCCAGACCCGGGGACCCCCCCCGTAAATACGCCACTGGTAGGAAATGGTTTTTCGATTTGTTGTATTGTTTAATTATAGTAATAGGTAGTAGGTACCAAATGGATTTTCTTTTTTTTTTTTCAAAATGCACTTTAATACTGTTTGTAAAAATGTATTTCTTACAAAACATAGACCAAGAAGCGAACAAATTCAAATATTTTTTTTCAAAATGAACATTATAGGTACTTCTGGAAATATAATATTATTTTTCTTTCACTAATTATTAGTCTAAATGCACGAAGAAACGCCTTCAACTACAGCCTTATTAAATATAATATAGATATAATAGATGATATGCCAACATAATATAAACATAAACTTAGTATAATATAGTATACAATATTATTATTTTTATTTAAAATTAATTATACCAACTACAACAGTCAACAATAGAACATAGTAGGTACCAATTAGTTGTCAGGTATCACTTACTTAATTTTCATACGTATAATAAATTATTGATTAATCATTTAAATATAATTGTATATGTTATTATGGAGTCAGAGATCATAATGACGTAACAATATGATTGTATTATTAGGTATAAGTCAATTTAATACATGATCATATAGTTGTATAGTTATATCCTATAAGGCTATAACTATATCACTCCACATTTATATATTTAAGTCTCAGTCTTTATATCTCTCACATTATATTTTTAATTATCCATCTGGTTATTAAATTGATGAATAACGAGGAAATTGTTGCACATAAGCATAATTAATTGTACGTCACCTATAAATAGATAGGTATGTATAATACTAGCATAATGCTGTCAATAAAAAATAACTAACACGCAACATTTTATGTATTACATGTTTTATGTTTATTGTATGTAATATATTGTATTGTATGTGTTCATGTAGTTAAATACTGGAGTGGCGTAGCCAGGATTTTAAAATGGCGGGGGGGGGGCAAAGCCAAAATATTAAAAAAAATACTCAACAATTAACAATAATAGGTACCTAATCAACTTTTATGGTGTTTCAATGTTTTGATATGTCCAATGGAGAGGGGCTGCCCACCATAGCAACGCCACTGGTTAAATTAATGAATTAATAGGTACCTTCATAAGATGTTTATAAATCAGGTTCTTTACCTTAAGTACTAGGTATATATAACTTATTTTTTTTTTACATTGATATTTATCAAAAATTTTTAAATTCCATCTAATATAATCCACATTGTATATTACTTAATATATTTTTTTTGTACATAAGTTTATACCTATATAAAAAACTATTACATATTATGTACCTAAACTGTAATAAAATGCCTAAAGGTCTAGAAAAAATAACTGTATTTAAATATGATGAAAATCTTTTTAAAATTAATACTTGAAGTTACCACACTCTATTCAACATGTGACAATAATAACTGTAATTATAGTGTCCTTTCCCTAAATCCAAAACTGAGTTCACAGAGATAAAGTATTTAGACTTGATTAGGATGGTGATTGGGTGTGACCGACAATTTATCAGTGACAAAGTTTAGTACTAACATGTGAGGTTGGAAGAAGGCAAAAACAACATCATAAGGCAGTCTACACACTTTATTACATTATGTATAAACATACATACAATAGCTAAGTAATAATATTCCGTATAAATAAATAACTAAGAATATTTAACAATATTATTGTCAAGGCTAGGTGTTGATCGAGCCAGACAAAATCTTCCATATAAAAAACCTATAATTTACACAACTCATGAGTGATATTAACGACAATGGCACCGTATGAATACAAGTAAAATAAATATAACAGGCAATTTATAACTATTACTTATGGACTTAGAAAAAAATAATAAAAATATACACAAAATAGTAATAGTAACAATATTAACTAAAATGACAAACAACAATAACAATAACTGAGCAATACATGGAAGACATACATTATATGGAAGACATATTTATGATTTATATATTATTATATTACCTATTTTATACTACACATAATACATACAATGCAATAGTAACAATTTTAAGGGGATTTGTATAGGCAATTTTGAAAATTATAATTTATATTTCATTGCAATTGGTACTTGGCTGTAAATAACAATAAAAATGAGTTTATTACATAACAGCCCGTGAATAATTTTTTTCAAAACATAATGTCATATTTTATCAGTTGCAACCTTTAGATCAATGTTATATTTTGAAAATAAAAATATAACAACTGTAGGTAACTTTGTTAATGTTATTAGATTTGTCTAAGTGCCTTATATCCAGTGGGCATATTTTCATATTGAAAATGAAAAATCTTCACTTGTTCATAGTAAAAAAGTTATTAAAAAACAAAGTAAATAGGTAGTTTGCGTGTTTCAAACAAACATAAATAAATATAATGTACCTAATATATTGCTAAAACTACTAAAAAGAGTAAGGACTATCAACCTATGAGATTTTAATCATAAATGATTAGCTCAATTTAATTATTGGTAACTACTGATGACTGTTGGGGCATCTTAAAATATATTATAAATATAGAGATGATTGATAAATTGTATTTAATTCTAATAAGTAGATTTCGGATTTTAAAGGTATTTCCTTCTTTTTTTCTATTGCTCTAAAACAAAGCTATGTCACCTATAAATTTGATTTATAAATACTACCCTAAAAGTAAATTAACAAAATTTCACTTTTATTTTTTGAATTTTAATACTTTTTCTGGGTTTTTAGGTAGTTTGTTTGATTTAAGCAAAATTTTTTCAGAATGTGTTCTAAATAAATGTATTCGAAAGAAAGGTTAATATTTATTTTTGTATGATATAATGTGTTCCAAGGAAATGGCTCAATATCGTTATGTTTGATTTAATTTATTGATTAATTGATAAAAGTTGGTACCTGTTCTGTAATTTCTTGACAACCTTCTGTCGTGTGTAATTTTTTTAGAATTTGTAGACCTTTGTTGCTTTATTTTAAGTGCTTTTATTTAGTTTTTTGTTATGAACAGAAATCTATTTAATTAAAATAATTTTTTTTTAATAATTTAAAAACTAGTGGTTTAACTGGATGCTTTTTTGGAATATTTGTTGAGCTTATAGCTTTATTAAGTGCTTTTATTTAATTTTTATTGTTTCAAAATCCGTACCCTACTAATAAGTATAATTTACTAGTAGTATCAAGCGCATGTAATTAATAAATTAACAATAAATCAATGGGGTTCTTTCGTTTTAACTAGTGATTGAAATCACAAATTTAAGAATGAAATTTAATTTTATTATTAATCTACTAGATATTTTGTTTGTTGTTAAAATTAAAAGCCCGCTTCAAACATAATATCAAATCTGTGTTGTCTCCTAGATATTATGCCTGCATCGACAAACATGCATACTTGAAAATACATAATATTGATTTAACGACATATAGGCTACTCATAGCATATCGTAATCAACCAATTAGGAATACATGAAACAAAAATCTCATAGCCCGTATCCCGACATTAATGTCTTGGTACGCTCAACGGTCCAGAACATGACAGCCGATGCAGGAACAGTGCGTAGCAAGGTGGGCGCCAGGCCGCGATATAGGGCCAGTGGGCCCTCGTTGCGCACGGACAGAGCCATAGCCCTCAGGAAACCGCCACTTGAACTTTCGGCTGTACTTCCGCCTCCACCAGCTGCTTGAATTCGAGATTTGATTGCATCTACAGGATACACGACTAGCCAGAGGCAAGTACCTGCTGCTGCGCCTGCTGTCATCGTCACCCAAGCCGGGTCCTCTCGGTGTTCTACCAATGGTGCCGTAGAGGTAGCCAAAGAACTGTGATGCCAATCGTTCATGTACGTACGGCTCGCCTCGTACGCCAGGAAGAACACGTAGTAGCCAGGCATTTCACGTGCCACTGTCGAGCCCAGTCCCCGGTACATCCCTCGTAGACCGCCCTCGGTGGTCCACACCCGGGCAACGACCTGCAGCGTGCCAGCCGCGGCGTTTTGTGGACGTCCAGCCGTCGTACCGGAAACAGCAGCGCAGTTAGCCCTGTCCAGGTCGGCCGCCTGCAGACGGACCTTTATCAGCTCGGTGGGGCATAGAGCGAAGGCCGAGCACAGCGACGCCAAGCTACCGGCAGTAGCCATGCCGGCCGGGCCGAGTTTTTTTTCCACGTCCACGACGGCATTGCTGGCACTGGCCCCGCCGAACAGATCCAACGCGAACGCCACCAACCGCTGGCAAGGGCCATACGCAGCGAACAGTACTCCGTTTTCTGCTACGTTGGCCAACAACGCGGGCGCTGTGCCAGCGTACATGAGCCGGGCCATGCGTCCAGCAGCGGCCATCTTGCTAGCTGGCTGACCGGTGGCCGTCAACGGACACGCCTCGACGACGGCTCCGGCGGCGTTGTTCGTCAGTTGCCGAATATGCGGCGCCGGAGTCACCAGGGCCTGACGCCACATGTCGCGCACGCAATCCCACATGGATCCGCCACCGCCACCACCGCCGTTAGACGTCACAGCCCGAGTGGCCGTGGACAATTGCATGCGTACCTTGACCGTGTCCAGCGGCTGTCCCACGTATACGAGAGCCACTGCGCCGGCGCATCCGCTGACAAGTCCGACTAGTGGCGACGTTGTGGTCATCGTGTCCACCGGCTTGTGCGGTGATAGGAATTCATCAGCAGCAATCGAAGCAGTTGTGACCGTATTTGCACTAGTAGTGACGGCCGCCGCCATATTCGGTCGCGTTTTTCTCTCGGCGGACAGATCACACCGTTTCGGCGACGGCACCCGATTGAAGATCTCGGTAGGTCTGGTGACCGTGTCGTAGTAGTCGCGAGACCGCCGACTACCGCAAGCAAACGATTAAAGTGCTCACAGATGGAACGACAGCCTCCCGCCGTTCGTTCGAATAACTACAGCGACGATTATCGTTAAACGCATACAATATAGATACGCGCAGAATAATTGTGATAACCGATATCGTTATCGCGTACACCCAGTCACCGGGTGGGTAAATCGTCGTGCCGTTGGTCAGTGGTAGCGTGTTCGCGGTTAAGCATGCGGCGGTCAACTGTTGGTGTACGCTGCGTACATCTTACAATGCTGTGCGTATTTGCACGTGATCGAACGGTGATTGTCAGTGAAGCGCTGAGACGTGTGTTCGTGTGAAACTCGAGGGTGATGATTGTGCTGTCGATATTGAGATGACGGTCGGCCGACTTCGGTTTATCGAAAAGGCTACGACAACCGTGACGGAACTGGTCACAAGGATAGTTTTGATCTTTTAAGGCACGTCGCAGTGGTGAGTGGTCGCACGTGCCCTCGTCGTGTCTTTGATCAGCATGTCCTGATTGTGGGCCATGGCACTGTGCCTAGGGATGGGCAAAAAACATCGATTTTTTAAAAACATCGATGTTTTTGGTCGATATATCGATGTTTTACCATCGATGTTTAGTCTTCGATACATCGAAAAAAACATCGAGGTTATGGTCCGATGTTTTTTTTTTTTTTTCCATATTTTTTCCATTTTTTCCATTTTTTTTTTTCCATTTTTTTTAAAGCCATCTTAGGTGTGCATCAGATTTTAGCCCTAAAGGCTGAAGGGGAAAAAATTTTTTCGATGTTTTTAAACGTCGATGTTTTTAAACATCGATGTTTTTACTCCGATACATCGAACACATCGATATTTCAAAAAACGATGTATCGATACATCGAACATCGATGTTCAAAAATTTTTGCCCATCCCTAACTGTGCCCGTAATTCGAATTCCTTTGATAAAATAATATTATGATTACTCACAGAACAATAACATTGACCGTGGTCTGATAACGTCGTCGGTGGCTGTGGCGGTTACGACCAAAACCTCGGTAAACGGGACGGACGGTTATCAGCTGCTGCAGCCACAGATTTCTATATATTGTAGTATAGAAGTCTGTGGCTGCAGCCGAGCGGTATTGATACCGATAACCGTTTAGCATTTTGGTGATAATAAATTATAAGATAGTAAATACAAATTTACAAACTTACGACTGTGGTTTGTGTCCTGTGAGTAGAATGACAAATTGAATTTGTAAGTGAGTGTCATTAGTGGATGACTTCTCACATCAAGTGTAGCCTGTTAATTTTATACTGTAAACACATAAACCTATTGTGCTCCTAAGGCCTAAGGTAAAGTTGTTTATTTCAAATAAAAAAAAAAAAAATGAAAAAAAAAACTCCGGAACTTCAACGCCAGACGCCAGTACACCACAACACACAACATTTGAAATGCCAACTACTGTCTGTCTCACTAATATAGTAATATAGGTACTTAGTTATATTTCTGACAATAGACTGCTTACTGTGGGCTCCCCAACAGAGCCAATGCAAATATAAAATCTACAAACATTAGCTATTAATCATTACTCTTCTTAGGTGGTAACTACGATGGTGGAACACTCGGTGACTTGGCCTGTACAGTTGTAGTGAGGCTGCTGGTTGAATTCCTTGATCACACGATGAAGTACCTTGATTATGGCTGATCAATAACAATTTAAAGTGGTAACACAGGTTTTGGTTGACATACGATACATGGTATGATTAGTTTTTTATTGTAATTTTTTTTGTAGAAGACATTGTTCAACCATCAACTTCATTTGTTGTCATCATTTCTACCATAGCGCCACCTGTCATCGATATTGCTGTTGCTGCTGCTGCTAACAAACATACACCCAAAGGTTATTTCTAGTAGTTCTTTCCAATGATATAGGTAGATGTTATATAAAAGTAATATAAATACATAAAATAATAATGAACAGTGTTGATTAGTAACACAGCTACATAAGTTACTTGTGACAATGTGTAACTATTACATAGTTACTTTTTAAAATTATCTCACCGTTAAAACCTAACCTTTTAAACGCTAGCGTAATCAATGATTAAATTAAGATAGAAGTGAGATATTATTCATAACAGTTTTACCCTAAAATTTAAATAAAACTCATACATCTCTAATTTTTTAAATATTATCCATTTTATGTATAAGGATAAAGGGAGTAACTTTTTGTAAGAGTTTTAATTTTTTTGTCATTGTATGAAATATTAATTTATTTTAATAGAATTAATAAAAATGTATGAAATCACGGTTTTTATTCTTGAAAATTATTATGTAAAAAGTGATAACTAAGATGATGATGTAATATATATTGGCACGACTAACGTCGGGTTAAGTATAGTAATAACTAGGGATCGAATTTTGTAGCAAATGCTTCTTTTGAGGGGAGTGCCATAGAAAGATAATTCTTGACCATAAATACGTTTTGAATCGTTCCGATTTTAATGAAGTAAGCTTGGTTTTGTTTTTTTCACAAAACTTTCTTTTTCTTGCTTTTTCCCCTATTTGGTTCTTTTTCTTGAAAATTTCGCCTATTTCTATGTATATTATACATGTACTTTATTATTATAATCAGAAATAATAAAACCAGTGAAAAACCAGTAATTAATGTATGACTGATAAAATAACTATGGTTATTGTGCCGAAATAGTTTTATCTACAATTATCTATAGTTGTATTTACGACTCAAGGAAAGGGAAAATCGTTGGCCGGTAAATATCAATCGACAATCAGTGAGGTATAGACGTATGGTGTTCTAAGTAATTTCTCTATAATCGTCACAATGCCAAAAGTTAAAAATTTAAATTTAAAATTAAAAAAAATCTTTAGAAAATTCTTATAAAATATTCTTATGACTGACGGAAATATTATATTATTTTAAATGATTTAGTTTATATGAAATATGCACCAATTACATCGGGTGACGTGGAAAGGTCTTTTTCTATGTATAAAAATATATTGGCACAAATAGAATGAGTTTTAATGAAAGTAACTTGACTAAATATATGGTCGTAAATTCCTTTTTTAATATTTAATTTTATTTGTAATTGAAATTTTATTTTTATAATTAAATTAATAAATCCTTTTTTTGGCTACTTAAAATACCTTTTTAAGGATTTATTTTGCTAATCCGAGCCCTAGTAATAACTAATAAATATAATAAGTAGGGATTTTTTTTAACTTTTTATAAATTATTTTTATATTTAATTTTACGAATTAATGTGCGCATTACAATTTTATTTACTTTACATTGATAATTGATAATATTTATATAATATGTATTTACTAACTGGATATAAGGAAAAATTCATTTATAACTTGTGATACAATGCATAATTGAAAAATTTGTTTATTAGTGCAAAATAATTATTTTAACATGTGTACTCTTAATAAGCTAAGCTTTTTAATGATTTTATAATATTTATATTTGAACGAGTTTATCAAAAATATTTATTTTATAAAAATTATCTTATAATATGAAACTTCAATTAATTATAAAATTCTCAGATTTTTATGATATATGTGTCTAAAAATATTTTACATTACATAAAGTAAATACAGAATTTTAAGTTTATCTAATTTAATTATTTTATTTTGAACTATATTTTAAATAGTGAAAGTAATATTATTGTAACTAGTTGCTTTTGGGTAAATAAAATTAATGTTAAATAATATTTTTGTATTCAAGTAACAAATTAATTCTAGTTATTTTTTAAAAGAAACAACTTATCAAACACTGAATTTATATGTTTAATTATAAAGTTATAATTTAGAAGTACCATAATTAACTGTAATTGAATCACAGATTATTGTTGTATATTATGTACAAGTGTAAGTTATAACCAGAAATAATATTGTTAGAAACATGAAATTAGAAATGTATAAAATGTGCCATACATTACAATTTACAAGCATACATATTTGTTGTTATCGTATTGTTATTCAATAATTATCAATAATTTATAATAAGTTTAATTAAAGTTCCCTTGTAATACCATTTACTATGTAATCAATTTTTTTTTATGAGAGTTAAACAATTTGTATCTACATTGTACATAATATGTGGATGTATTATACTTGTTCATATATTCAAATAGTGATTTATTTTTCTCAACTACAAAATGGATAGTTTCTTTCAAAAACTATTAAAACATTTTTCAATTCAGTATATTTCACATTGTGCTTAAAAATTTAAACTGGAACCTTAATGATTTTATCGGTTTCGGTTTATGTTTCGGTTCTGGTTTTGGTTTTTAAAAATATCAAATTTCGGTTTCGGTTAATACCAGTTTTAACTCTTATTATTTTACTTTTTTTTAATTTTATTTTTATCAATAAAGTACTAGGTATACAAAAAAATGAACATATTAATAACTAAATAATCTCTATTTAGTGACAGATATTTGTAATTAAGTGTCACTATTTCCCAGTTTAGGAAATATTATAAAAAATGAATTATTACAAATAATAAATCAAATTTCGAACATATTATCCATTAAATGTTCGAAATTTGTATTATAAATGTTTTTAGTATAGCAAACATTCAATTTTCTCAAAAATTCTTCCATTCTCTTTTGAGCTTTATTCGGATACATGTTTTGTTCTGTAATTGTCTGTTCTCCTATGGTTAAATAGCCATACTTTATGTCGTTTGTTAAAAAGTCAAAAACTATGGGTTCTACATATTGTTCACTGTTTTTTTGTTATTAAAAACTGTTTTGGTATCAAATTATTTGTGTTTAAATACTGTAACTTGTTAATTGTATATTTTGAACGTCACAGAATCTGGTCTATACAATTATTAACTATATTATTAATTACACGAATATGTTTAAATAATTAATTTCTGTAGTTAGCTTACAACTCATTCGTCTTTTCGTATATTCAAAAACAGTTCTTCTGCATATACCACTAACAGTATACGAAACATTCTCATTAACATCTATTTCATGTTCTAGTATAAACTTAACTAAATTCATTATTTTAAGTGCGGTCATTGATTTATCAATAAAGCCTTTAGCTTTAGCTACTGCATTATACACATCGTTATCGCTAAGTTCATAGTCCATATCTATAAGTATTAAGTTATCTAAATTATTATAATATCATATACAATTTTAAATTAATTAAATATTATTGTCTAAAAAACTTTTTTTTTTCAAAAATTTAAGAGCAATATGCTGACATATTATAATATTTAAAATAAAATAAAATAGATTTCTGTTATATTATTCAATAATTATAGAATCTATAAAATGAATAAATATTTTAATTAATTTTACAAAATTTCTGATAAAAATATAAAATGTTTATTGTTTGTATTTTAAATTGTAAATCCTACAGAACCAGAGCTTGAAAATGTCAAATATTGAGCTGGGAGTTAAATATTACGTTAAATATTAAGTAAATTTCGTAAAAATATACATAATTTTTTATATTATTTTGTTTTTTTTGGATTACTAACCAGTTATTAATATTTCTAAAAAAAATGTATCCAAGCCCAATGAAGGTTTATTCACATTCTTGTCACTTGTTTTTCGTAGATGTTTCTAAAACCATCGGGCATTGTATTTTCGGAGTTTTTAGCCATATCCTACAAAATGAATGATTTTCTATAAACACATTGTGTAAGTGAGTCCCAAATGGGTCCGATCTTCTGTAGAAAATGTCTGCCTGCTTCGCAATTATTGAAGTTTTTTTTTAACATAGCTATTCTATCTAAATACACTCGAACATTATCCAAATCTGTTTGGTTATAAATCTTTTCTAATTTCTAAAATAAAATAAAAATACAATTTTACTTGACTGTATGATATACTGTATTATATGAGGTTTGATTAAAATATATAACTTGGTCGGGTTAACATGAAATAATTTATTACTACCAATTGATCAGAATAGCTACACTGTTCTTCAGTAATTTCTTCCATCGGTTCATCATTAATTTCTTCTTCGAATTCCGCAAACAATAATTCTTGGTCACAATTTTCAAAATCATCAAGTGTTTTATTTTCTATGCATTTGTCGATTAACTGTTGATTTTTTAATAATGTAATATTTTGATAATCAACTTTATTGTAATAACGTTCAATATCTCTTTTTTTATTTTCAGAATGTCTTAGTTTTTCTCTCTCAGCAAATAATTTTTGTGATCTTATGTGTTTATCTATAATAATTTGTAATTTTTCCCTATTTTTAATGGTCTCAAGTGTTCTGTGATTGTGTATTCTTTGTTGCGTTTGCTCTGTTTTTTGATACCTGGCTTCCAACTTTTTGTTATTATCTTTAACATTTTCCCTGTGTATTTTATTGATTCGTTTGTTGTATTTTTCCACTAGTATTCCAAGCAATCCTTGGCACTTATCATTTTCAGTTCTACGATTTTCTCTATGAGCATTTAGCTTAGCGTCTTTAATTTTTTTTTTTTATTTTTACCTTCAAGATTTAATAATTGATCAATTTTTTTTAAATAAATCATGTTATTCTGCATACTCAAACAACTAATATAACTATACAATAATACACATTTATTTTATGGACAAATATTTTTTCAAAATATCGTTTTATTCTCTGTTAATATTATTACCTTAACATATAGTAACATGTGCTGTTTATTTTTATTATTATTATTGTTATTATTATTATTATTATGCCATCATCCATTTCTTAGGAAACGTTTATTAAAAACACTTTTGGTTGGTTAGTACAATCACTGTTGATTTAATTATTTTAAATTTTATTTTGTATCTTAAACAAATTTGGAAAAACAGTGAAAAATGGACTCTACAATTGTATCTAATACTGAAGAACCATGTGTTGTGTACCCCTGGGTAAGAACAATATTGTATTTAATAAATAATATTATGCGTTATTGAAAACAAATATATATGTAAAGGAACCATGTCATGACAATGAAATGCAAATGAAAGCTTCTTTTGAGGATAACTATCTTGACCATATGAGTAATTTAAAAATTGAATCAAGTCCATCACCAAATACATTAACCACGATAGCTTGTGGCATCCGTACGTATATTTGTACATATGTACACACAAAATAGTTAAGATTCTCTGTCCATAAATATTTCTTTTGATATTATTATTATTTCAGAACATGACGTGACTAGAAGTTTAATAGAAGAATTTTGTGAAAGTGGTGCATCTATGGTAATATTTGATTTTAACGGCTTATCGTTTGAACAGAGTCGAAAAATAGTCTACGAAATTCGCCAAGGGGTTTTTAATTACAGTCTTAAAAAGAACAACCGAGTACCGTATTCAATGACTTTAGTACTTGATCTTGAAGGATCGTGCATTACAACTGGAAGCATATTCCAAACAACAGTAATAAATATTGATAAAAAATAATAATTTTTAAATAACGGTTATGATTTCTAAGAAAAATTATTCAAGTAGCGTTGCTTAATTATTCTAATGAACAACATAATGTATGATAATAAATTATACAAAGTGTGAAGTCATAAAAAATGTTATTTCTAAAACGATTTATTACTATCACGTTTCTAGTAATTTTTATAGAATACTTAATTTTACTTGATAGACCACACAACGTTTGATAGAATTATCGACGAACTCTCATGTTTACGTCACCAACGATGTCGAGTACAAATTTAAATGTACGGAGGATCGTATTTATGTGAACAGCGATATAATTCTTCGGCTAAAAACTAACGATCGGATCTACTTGGACTACGGAAAAATCGAACTATCCGTAATAAGAGTTGGTAAGCACTTAAACGCCATGTTATTTTATTATTATAACAACGAACGAGGAATACTGTCGGAGCGATGTCTACACGGCAATGGCGTTAGAAAAAGAAACATTATTTTTTTTTTTCTGAACAGATGAGGACGAGGTATATTGCGTGATAAAGAGAGGAGAATTTTTGGGTTCCAAAAAAGTAGTGCACGTGCCGGGAATTCCGGTTGGCTCGACGGCACTCACCAAACTAGACGAGGAGAAAATTCGCACAGGGATCCAGCTTAAAGTGGACGTAATATTGGTGCCCGGTGTCAGGAACTCAGTGTTTTTCGACAGCGTCCGCAAGTTTGTTGGTAAGTCGAGCATGAAATCTCTGAGACCAGCAAACGGTCTTTGTTCTTCTATTTCTTCTCACCCGTGCCTAGTCTTGAAATAATTACAATAGTCTCCATTCAAGTATTTCACCGGTTTAATTTAGACTTGTTTTTTTTTCTTATTTTTCACCAGCACTCCGTTGGTCAATATTCCACTCTAATCTGTTGAAGTTTCTCCAGAGCTCTCGTGGAACAATTTTCCCTTTATTACGTAGTTCCATATGTATTTTTTTTTAAGGTACAGAGCGAGGCAGGGATATTAGCCTGTATGCGAAAATTGATAACACTGTTGGACTGGAGAACATGGATGATATCATACCGGGCGTGGACGGCGTGTTCCTGAACCGACCAAACTTGTCCATGGAGGTCGGTCACGACAAGATATTCCTCGCCCAGAAGATCGTCTTGTCCAAATGCAACTTAGTGAGTTTTTAGGACTGACTGTGCTTTTTCGGTACCTGAAAAACCTAGAAATATTATTTATTTTTATTTTTGAGAAGTCAAACATAAAGAATTTACAATAGAATAATAAAACGGATTTTTTTTATTTATTTTGATTAAAATATATTTTAAACAATAGCGTTATAATACATAGATAATATAATATTGGGTGCTCAAAATATAATACAGTGATTGATTTCCCTAACTGTTATACCACACAGGCTGGAAAACCGACAATCACGTATGGGGAATATCTTAATTCCATGGAAGTAAGCACGGTACCTACGAACTCTGAAGTAAATGACCTCATAAATACCGTAATGGATGGAACAGATTGCATTTATCTAGATGTAACAATGCGCAGTGCAAACAAATTGCATTGCATTCAATACGCGGCTTCGCTGTGTCGACAGGGCGAAGCCGCCATATGGGGACAGCAGTTGTTCACCGAACTCAACAAAAAGGTACAGTAACAAACTCCATGGTATCATTAGTTAATAGTTATCTTATAGGTTTGTACACCAACAATTTCACCGTAGAAATATTTAATTTGTTGTATGTTTTTAAGTACATTTTTTAATTACCCGTCTTAAAACAATTTAGAAAAATCATCGAAAAACTAATCTGTAATAGAATACTAGATTATAATATTATATAGAATCATAATAATTATGTACGTACATGATTTAATTTAATTATATAAAAGCAAATGCAACTCTATAATGCTGTATTTCCAATTTATAAACGTGTTATGTCGCAAACAAACTAAATGAACAATTGGTTTTGATTAAGTATGATAAAATTAGGATTTACGATCTATATACCTGACCGACACAATGATAGATTGACGTATAACATATAATAATAATATATTATATTATGTGCTTTTAGTCCAAACCAAAAATCGATCCCGCCCAAGCTATAAGCATCGGATGCGTAGAGGTATCGTTCAAATGTCACGCGGCCGCGATTATTGTCCTCACCACATCCGGGCTTTCGGCTCGGTACATTGCCAGGTATCGGCCCAGATGTCCAGTGTTGGCGATCGTCAGGCACGGAAAGTCCGCAAGAAAGTTATCAGTATGGCGTAATATCATAGCATTGCAGTACATCGGTAAATAACGATAACAATAGTCAGTAATAATGACAACATGGTGTTTATATATTATGCATTAAGTCCGTTTTGAAAGACGCGAGTATCATGACAGTTTTAAACAGTTTTAAATAGTCGATATTTTTGCAGATTTTTTTCTTTCCTAGATAGTTTAATTTGACGATTTTCAATAGATTATTTAGTAAATGGTTCAATTAACCATGTGGTCATAAGTGCAAATAGTGGGGGGCTGGGGGACTCAGTCGCACTATAACCTGTAATAGCCCCCCCCCCCCCCCCAAATAAATTACTCAATTGTTTCCTAAAATATTGATAAACTTTTTAAAACTCAACTTTAATATTTAAATTATTGAACTTTTACTTAAAGTTCATAATTTTATTATTTTATAATATTGCCTATGGGCTATAATAAATATGGTAAATATCATTAGCTGTGCGCCTGTATTTGTTTTTAACTTTTTAAGGTAATTATTTATGTCGGTACATTGGTTATTGGTACGAGTATTATAAATAATTGTACATTATATGCACTGAACTATAATAATATGCTGTCTGTATATATTATTATCGTGAAAAATTAAAATTGAAAATTAAGTAAATAAATATTTGTTTTTTTTTATAATTTTTTTTATATTTTTAAGTGAATGTATGGGTGCAACGCTCGAATGTATGTAGTGTTTTTTTTTATAATTTAATTATTAAAACAAATTTATCATTTTAAGTTTAAACAAAAATTCTCTTAAGGGGGCTGCAGCATACGTATTTTTCGTACGTTTTAGACTAATAAGCGGTGGTAAATTACACAGCTTCGGAATGTCCGATTTAAATTTTTGATACAAGTTTGAATTTATTGATAAAATATCTGGCTTCTTAGGAAGTCGATTTTCAATTTTCAATTTAAAATTACCTTAAAATAACCAATTTTTTTTTTTAGAAATCCCGTGTAATAATTGCATTACATTTGTATTTATTTTGGGCACATCTGATTTTAAATAAAAAAAGTGATTCCTAAGAAGCATAATCTATAAGTTTATAAATTCAACCGTTTTTTCGAAATTACAATCGAACTTCGGGATGTATGATTAATTTACTACCGCTTTTAGTAGTTTTATAGTCATGCAAACAAGAATATATGTCATTTTTCGCGATGTATTGACATGCGCGTGTGAGAGTTGCTTCGCTACCGGTTGCCCGACTCGACGTGCAGCAATTCTCGGAAACGATAATGGATTATGCACACTAATGTTAATTTACTACTCCCACATAGATACAGTGTTAATTTATATGTCACATGAATTGCCTAAACAGTACTCCTTAAAATATGCTACGTTGCAGTCCCCTTAATCAAGAAATTAATTCATATTTTTTATAATTCGGTTATTAAAATATTAACTAGGTACGATTGGTATGGTATTATGAATTACGATACTATACAATAAGATATCTATAAGTGGCTATATCTAAAATATTTTCGAACGAATCTATTTGTTAATACGGCGTTATGTATAAATTATGTTACAGATCCAATAGAAAACGTTTCTAAAGACATCGAAAACCGTACGAGGTTCGCAATGGATTTTGGGAGAAGAAAAGGTATATTGCATCAAGGAGATTTGGTTTTGCATATGAGCTGCTCTGAACAAAGCGTGGGTTTTGCTAATACCATGAGTGTGTTCTACGTTAGTGCTGGAGACTTCGTTAGCGCATAACCACTATGTACAACTTTAATTAGAATAAAAATATATAAACAGATTTTGAGATCATATTATTTGATTTTAAAAATGATTCATATTGGAATCATACTGGCTACCAAAAATAACAATCATAGTCCCAGGGGGCTGGCCTCGCTACTACACTCAATTTTAGTACAAAAGACCTAAAGTATTATCAACATTAAGGTTATAGTCTCTTAACAGTTTTCAAAAGAGCTGGGAAAAACAAAACAAAAATTAAAGAACAACGGTCATTTTTTCTCAAAATTGGTTTTAGACAAAGTCAATTTTGGTTTTTAGTGCAACACTGAAACAAATAATCGTAGATACATGCAATTTCTGTATACGATAAAATGTTCAAAATATTTTGACTTATTTTGAGAGGTTCAAGGATATTTTTAGTTTTTTATTTTATAAATGTCAATGAAAGGTGATTCGTTGGGTCAAAAAGCTTAAAAATGTAATACAAGGCTTCTGATATATTGTTATAGGCACACATTTTATTTATAATCATTTAAAGTTCAAATTTATAAAATGTTCAAATTGTATAGCTTTTATAGCTTAGGATTGAAAACAAGGTTCCTCGTAAATCGCTAAATAAATTACTTTATTCACAATAATATCATTAAATACATATACTTAAAGTAATAATATATCACAGGCTGACCGTCTTCGCTCAGAATCGTTTTCCGTATACAATGATATTTAATAATCATTGAAAATTTAACACCATCCATTACAGTGACCCACTTGTAACCTACTGTACAGCAGAGCGACATCCACTTGTGACTTGTCCATCTTTTTCTATTGTATTCAAATATATTTTCACAGTTAAAGTCAGACAACGTTAACTAGTTTAAATTTTTTACAAAATCAAAACAATAAATTGTTTACCTAGTGAATTTTATATTATTATTGAGTTACTGTGCACACAACTGTATTCGTCATCGCGGTGTCATCTCAACCAAGAATTAAGATATATCTTAGTTCATGAACCCAACTCACACTAATAATGATTTACGGCTAATAATTAATAGGTACATATTATAGATCTCGGGCAGTAACAACGAGATTAGATATTGCCTAACTTTTGCCCCTTAAATAAAAGTCATAGTGAAACCCACTTGAGGGGCCTGCACCTACCCTCTTTGCTCAAAAACATGCTTAGGTACATGCCTGATGCCTCACAAAAAAAACTCTCATATAACACCCGCATGTGTTGTTTACATCTTACAAACATACACCATAGGTCCATCATTATAGTAACTTGAGGTAGGTACTTCATAAGTTGTTAGTGAAAATTAAAAAAAAAGTTGATAATCCACTGTAAGTCCACAAACATTTTTATAAGCGTCTGAAGTGGAATTTTGACAAAATATTTGTCTATTATTTTTAGTTAGAAATTCATAAAAATTATATTTCTAATTTATATTTATGGTTATACTGAAATATTTAATTATAAGTTTTTATCTAAATTTAACTAAATAAAAACTGCCGGAAAGCAGGGAGGGAAAACGTTTTTAATTTTTCCGTTTTCGTTTTCATTTATTGGTTTAAAAAATATCGTCATTGTCAAATGTTTTTAAAAACGTCATTTTTCTATATTGTTTTTGACTAACGTTTTTAAAAACGTTATTTTCCTATTGTTTCCAAATAACTTTTTTGATAATATTGTTTTTATTTTTTTATAATAGTAACGCGCAATATAGAAATGCACATAAATTCAAAATTAAAATTAATTATCAATTGTTTTTTCCGTTTATACTTTTTGAAAACGTTTTCCATCCCTGCCGAAATGTCAAATTTATTTTTTATGAGCGTTTGTTAAAATTATTTAGGCTTTGGATATTCACCAGTAAACTAACGATTTCTCATGGAATAATTGTCTTAATTTGTTCTTATTCAAAAATCTAAAATTAAAGAATTTTGAATTTTTCAGTGGAATCATTTTTTGTACACACAAAATTTTCCATTTTTCTTCATATAAATATCGATTAACCATTTTTTTTTCTAAGATTTAAAATGTATTACCTACAAGGTTTCTGTAAATGAGGTTTCTAGCTAAGGATTGAAAATTTAAAACTAGGTTTTCATAAGTATTTCATATTGAACCAAAAAATGTAAAAATTATATAAACACAGTTTTTTTTAATAGATAGGTTTGGACGAAATCGGATGTTATTTAAACGGAAAATAAAAACTTTAGTTTTTTTTTTGTATACCTACACGTACTTGAAAGTTGAAACTTAAAGTACATAAAATTAAATGTTTTAGGCAAAAATTAAGTCATCCTACTATAGATCAATTTATTACTTTAATAGTAATAATATAATAAAATATACTACATTTAGCTATTTAGGCTGACAGATCGTTTTCACTCAGAAATCATTTTTCATATGGGTACAATGATTTTATATCATTGAAATTAAATTTAACGCATCCATTAGTGACACACGCACCACGTACACGACACCGAATGTACAGCAGAGTGGTACCCATTTACATACATTTTTCTCATTTATTTAATATAGGTACTTACCATATAATATTTTTCATAACTTAATGGCATGCAAGAAAAAAAAATCAGGTAATTTTTGGGCACGTGACGTTAGAAAAATTTGGTATTCTTATAACTATAGCTATCAATACGACAATGTCTTAACAATTTTAAATGTATACCTATATGGAACTGCATGTTTTCACTTACGATGAATCTGAGAATAATATAATAATATAATGATAATATAACAAGTGTGTCATACTTTGACACGCCACTGTCGCCGCCCCCTAAACGTAGGTAATTCTAGGGGAATAGGACTACCCGTTTCGTAAGACAGGAAGTGACGATAGGCTCACTAATCCACATACAACTCGTACAAAATGGAAATCTCTTCACACGTACAACACTACTGTTTTATCGAATAACCATTTCCCCAACGAACTGAAAGTATATCGCGGTTAGTGGTTACCCTATCAAGATCGTCAGTAGCGTCTGGCCGCCATATTAATATACGCATTGACATACACGATCATATATCTGCTTGATCCAATATATAATACATACATAATTATGTTTCTCCAGTCCCACACATTTCGAATATTGCAAATCTTTCGATGCAAATATTTAGCACTTGATTCTCTTCATGGATTTTTAAGACGTCCTACTTGTGCGGCAACGGTTTACCTGGATAATTATTCAACTGTCTATATTTTAGATTTTGAACGAAGTGTAGAATGTTTTAATTTTACAACGATGTATTTTTTTTTGTCTGTCATCATCTTTTGGGACAGTAAAAATGTTTCAATTATCTTCAACAGCATCTTTTCTGATGGGAAAGTAAATCTAATTGGTACTTTTTGGTTGGGTGAAAGGGGGGGGGGGGGTGAAAATAAAAAAAAAACCTAATATAGTATATGAAATTTTCATTGAATAATAATTTTTATTCACTATAGAGTTTCCGAAATATTGTGACTCTTAATGAGCTATATGGCTTATACTATAAAGGCATAAAGAAATTTCGAGTTTTATTAGTTTTTTTTGACTATATTGTCGATACAACATTTTTCGGTAGGTCAAAAAACTTGAAAATGTAATAAAACGTTCCTCATAATTTGGTGTTAGTGGAAATTAAAAAAAATTGAGCTTAAATCCACAATATTTTTTATGATCGTCTTGAGTTAAAACTTAAAATGTTTAAATTGTTACAAAATTCATCAAAATAACAAAAGTAACAAACTATTATACTAGTTATAAAATATAAATTTATAAAAAAATTTCTATTTATATCTAATAGCTTTAAAAATGTAATACAAGATACCAAGATTTCCAACATTTAACAAAAAAAAAAGTTTACCAGAAAGTCAAATTAATTTTTTACGAGATACAAATTTAGATAACAAATTTTCATACAACGATTTTCTTATCGTATCGTTATTCAAAAACTAATAACAGTAGTCCGTAAGTACTTGACATTTTTTAAATCAAATGTTTATTGTATCATTTTCTATTCATGATAACATGTTGAAAATATTTTGACTCGATTTGAGTTATTTATAGACATTTTCAATTTTTAATTTTTTTCATTCGATAAATGTCAGTAAAATTTTATTGGTTTGGTCATAAAGCTTGACATTTAATACAAGGTTCCTCATAAATAGTTATAATAGCAGTTGATAAATATTTAAGATCCATAGGCACGATTTTTTTTTATAACTATTTAAAGTTCAGATTTTGACAAAATTTATATTTTTTTAATCAATTTAGATATTACCTAATGTCTTACGGTCGATTCGTTATAGATGCAAACTTTTTCAAAAGAGATAAATATGATAAATAGGTAGAACTTTTGATATTATAATTATATACAAAAATAAAACGCGATATTTTCCGTCTGCCAGTCTTGGGATTTTCAACCATCTGATCAAACAGTTTCCGCGTTTATAGTGTTGACTGCAACTTAATGAAATTCCAGCGAAACGAGTCTTATAGTTGTAGGTACGCGTGTATTTAATATTAGTTGTATTTATTTATTCTAGCAAACCTCACCAGTCACCACTTCCGGTCAAATGAACGCGTTTCTCGATTTCCGAGGATTCCTTGCCAATCATGGATTCATCAAGGTAGAGCCGGTTTCCCATGATACTGGTCACTGGTGTACCTATCTATACCAAGTAGATACATCAATAATCAAATGGGTAAGTCATTTGTGTACCTATCTATTTACCACAACGGTAATTGTGTAGAATTTTTTTTTACTTGCACAAAAGGTCTGTTTAAATGTTATAGCCAAGTTAAACTTCAGTTGAATATTAGAGTACATATATTATAACACCAACTGGCAAACACTGCACAATATCAAGAAAATAGCGGGGGGGGGGGCTGGACTGAGAAGTTGACGCCGAAAACTGCCACAGTGGGCAATTTGGGGCGTGCTGTGAATTGCGAGCTAGGTATAGTATTAGAATATATTGTTATTGGTTAGATAAAATGCTCACTGCTCAGATAGGCTAATCACGTCACTTCGTAGTGTTTAATAAATAATATACGCAATTCAAAAGCAATTAAAATGTTAATTAAATCCTTAATTACTTCTAAATTGAAATTGGCTTAGGTAAATAAAAAAAATTTTGAAAATAGATTTTATTTGAAATTCGTACCATCGTTTACCCAAATGTTTTAAACCCAATAATACATTATACATTATAATATTAATATTTATGATAGAATACTAGGAATATGCATTAAAAATAGTTAAGATTTTTATAATATTTAATTAATTTCCAAAATATAGGTTTCAAACTATAGTACAATGACAAATATGCCTCTAACGAGCATTGCATCAATCGTATTAAATATGGTTATTCAGTGTCAGGTGCTATACATCAGCTGAAAAGAGAAAATAAAATTATATGTATAATTTTGAAACTTTATTATGTTCTTGAAATATAGTAAAAACAAATAAAAAATTTGTATTAAAAAAAAAAAAAATGTTTAGTAGGTACTTAAAGTAGGTTTCAAATTACTTGGATATAGGTATCAAAATAATAATTTGGTAGGTATACTTATGGTAAATGTTGGAAAACCACGAGTTCACAAACGTTTACAGATTTTAGATTCTGAGAGAGCGTTTTTTTTTGTAAGTAGAGTGTGGACACCAAACATTTATATTAACATTTTCCATCATTTTCTGTGATATAATTTTTAAAATAGTTTATTCCTTTTTGATCAATAGTAAATGACATTTTAAACATTTAAATTTTTTTCTATAAATGTAGTAAAAAAATTTCCCTCAGTCAAAAAGCTTGGAAATGTACTACAAATAATGATCATCATATTATGTAGTTCATACTGATTCAAACAAACAAAAAATATTTAGAAATAATTTTTTTTATAGAAATCTGAAGTTTTTATTTGTTTAACATTAGTTGTCTAAACAAAGAAGAACGACTTTATTATTCTATAGTTCAAAAATATTATTTGTAGGTAGGAACTCTTGCGTATATTATTAAGTATTATATTTTATATACACAGTGGCAATTTTTAAATATTTATAGATTAATTTTATGATATTGCCTATGTATATTATGAGGCACGAGCCTATTTACACCATTCTACGATAAATACGATAAATCCTTGGCACAAAAGTTAATAACAATAATATAACTACATGATATAAATATAATAAATACTATTATATTACATTAATTAAAATAAATAATATTTATAATATCATAATAGACACAATGTTTTGGTCAACAATTAATTTTATTCAACCTTCTGTATTACGAATCTTAGTATAAATTACTATAATAGCAATATAATAATTAATATTATTATAAATCATAAAATATTAAAACGCACTTAGTAATATTGTGTAGGCTGACAGACCGCTTTCGCTCAGAATGGTTTTTCTTAGGCAAGAAATGAATCATTGAATTCAATAATATTCAACACATGTCACATACACACACTCAAGTCACTGTAACTTATTAAAAGGTACACTTGACTCGTCCTGTATAACAACTGCATGTATGATACCTACTTCCCTATTTCTTTAAATTATCACCATGATAATTTTATTACGTAATTAGATTTAATTTTTCAATATTTTTATTATGCTGTATAGTTAAATTTCAAACATTTGAAATATACTGAGCAAATGGTCCTTAAAACCTATTATTATACTGACCTATTCGTATCATTTTATTACTACCTATTATTATTTGATATTTCATAGCACTTATACACCGAATTAAATATAATCTTTTGTGTTGGTTTATAATAAATTATTAATTTTTTTCACGTAAATCTTTTGTATATTATGTACCTTATTTGCTATAATAATAAATAATATTCCAATATAGTACCTACGTATATATACAATATACTATAAACCTAACACGGGTAACACATATAGCCGTCGTGAAATAATCTGAATTCTTTATTGTTAAATCCAATATATATAGTTAAAATCGTTCAGTACATTTTTTAAATTAAATCATAATGTATGATAATATCACAATAATATTGATTAACATTTATTTTATATTTTATTTATTATAATTATTTAAAATTCATACTTTTTATAATATTTTATTCAAAAATAAAGTATCCTACACAACAAAAGTAATGTAAACATCAAAATTTGATATTTATATTTAATATTTATTATTTATTATTATATATTATTTATTATTTTATTTATTATTCATATTTAATATGAACCGATTTCATATACGTTTGTTAAGAGGGCGTCGCACCCGTATATGTTGTCTCTGTCTTACACGTGTACGACTTGGCAAATTTTACGCTCAGAAAATCATGTTTAGCCCTGTTAATTTTAAAATTAGAGTGAATTTACCTCTTATACAATTTAAAGGTAAGAATATTATCTAAGGCATCTCATCGGATTTTTATTATATTTCAATTTTAAAGTGAATTATGAACATTTTAAAACTGTACATTGTTTATACATCTTTTAATACTCATAACTCAATTTAAAATTAAAATACAATAAAAGTCCGATGAGATGCCCTAGATAATATTCTTACCTTAAATTGTATAAGAGGTCGATTCACTCTAATTTTAATACTATCGGGCCTAAACGTGATCTGCTTTGCTTAAAATGTGCTATGTCGTACACGTGTAAGTCAACATAATATATGCGTGTGCGACGTCCTCTTAAATGCCAGGTATGCCACTGCCACAGAGACACAGTCTTAAAATAACTATTATCTTCGTACTAATACAATGATATAATCCTATAATAGTAGGTATGCAATAATATATTAATATATTTATTGGATATTGACCAATCAAATTAACTAAGTGTAAATGGTTACCTATAGTTATAACTTTTTTGGTTTTTTGTTCACAACATTTTAATAAATCCTGATATAGCTTCACTAGTTGGAAATATTTTGTTTGGTATGAAAACAGTAGCTCAAGTCTTAACCTCGATTTACTCATAAATTCAAATTGGCAAATTGTTAATTTAATTAATATCAGTGTGTCGAGGAATCGATAAAGCTGGAATCAATGTAGAAAAAAGGAATATGTTATTTCAAAAATAAAAAATACTACAGTATTTTATAAAAGTGTATAATGTTTGAAGCATTTATAAAAAAAAAATATAAAACAAAATAATAATATAATTTACATTATAATATATACAGTTACAATATAATGATTACTTTCAATCATAAAATACATTTTTAAAAATTGTTAAAAACCCTTCTTAAATATATATAAAATATGAAAATAATATAAAAATGAACAAACTCCAATCTAACTTAATCATACCACCTATATATACAAATTATTATTAATTGCATAATTATTGTTATAGAATAGTATATATTATATTACTTATTTAATTATGCAATAATAACCCGTAACCTCTTTGTTGACGATTCTTCATCATATATAATATTTTGTAATTATACATATTTTAATATGTCATATTATAATATTATGTATAGATGAAATGATTCATAATTCATAAGTCTTAATATTACTTGGACTAATTATAATATGTCAATAAAGGGTAACGTTAACGTATATTATATTATAATACGTATAGCTTGACCTACAAATAAATAATACATACATATACATTATACATATTATATCAAATTATAATATTATATAATATATAACACTGCGATGCGTGTATTTATTATTATATCAATTATAATATATAATGATTATAATATAATACAATACATCGTCGTATATACATCATTCGTAGTGTCTCATAAAAAACTATTTACAATATGCATAGTAAAAATACGCAGAACACTAAAAAATTAAGATTCATTAATGAGAGCGTAAGCGTTCACAGAAATCAGTATTATTAATATTATTATTATTATGCATAAAATGATTTCATCTTCAAAACTTAAATTAGTACGATCAATAAAAATATTATTACAAACATTTTAAGTAAACAATTAAAACCAAACGTTTGCAATGAAATAAATTGCACCTATACCTAATATATTAATATCATATTATAATCGAAGTATGTATACATTATACGTATTAGCATAGAGTAAAAAAGAACGAGCTCTATCTCAACAGCTTAATGTTAAAATAAGTGCTTAAATTAGAGCCTCCCCAATTCAGACCATTTTATTTAAAAACAATATATTAGCTCACCACTAACCATTCAATGTAAATATTATGTTTGTAGTTTTTACATTTTCATTTATTTCATGCATAGTTTAATAGGTACTTATATTATAGTGTTATTGTCGGGCATAGGGTGGCGCGGTGGTTGGTGACAGTAGCTAATGTGTTCTCAGATCAAGTATCGTCTGACTATTCTAGTTCCCGGATGGGTGACCACCCAGCTGTTAAGTAAACATTTCTTGACCCACATTTATACGTGTTGCCAACCGTAATCCCCTATTCCCCCACAAAATTTTAATGGCTATATACTTCAAAAAACTTAATAAAAAATATATATATATATATTATTGAGTACCTGCACCAATTGGCGTGTATTACGTCTGCGGATTAATACAGTCCGCACAGAAACCGTAATCACCATCCCCCCACACTATATTATTAAATATAATTAATTTTAGAATATAAATGTGTATATACACCTTAGCATAATATAATATTGAATTCACATAATAATAATTATTATGTAAAATAAAAAAAATATATTTTTATAATTACAATATTTAAAAAAACATGTTCACAGAACGTACGTAATAGACAATATATCATGGATATATGGGACCGATAACAACCACCCAAATCCAACCATGGCCTCAGAGGGCCTCAGTGGTCGGGTAGTTTTAAAATAGTAAAAAAAAAAAATCGCGCCTAAAGCGCCTCATTATTCTCCCACCTCTCCTGCTCGAGCTCGACAACTATAGGTACCGTCGAAAACCGTACGTGCAATTTGGTCGTATATTATATTATATTAATATTATTAATGATTATATAGACCAAAATCGTCACCTGACCGGATTTTCGAAAGCTTCCCACAAATCCCTCCCCCTCCCCCAAAAAAAACCCCGTCACCCTGAAAAAGGACGTGACGGTTGCGCTCGCGAAAATTACCTTCCGCGTTCATCGCTCGCGCCTAAGTGGCTTCGCGTCCACCGCCAGCCCGTCCGACGGCGACGACCACGAGACGGCGTATGTGTTATTGTATTTATGAGCGCTTTCCCTCCACCGAATTATGATCACAATAGTTCGGACGAAGTACAAGCACTATTTTAACCTAACAAGTATTAGATTACCAATGGGTTATGGCCCCCCACACGAACATGCTCGGGGGGCCCATTATTTTCTTGAAGAATAAATAAAATAAGAAAATAAAATAAAAATTACCACCACCATTCTTAAATATAGTCAGATATATTATACTAGAATCAGGACTGTGCTGCAATATTAAGAGTGACCGTATAGTATGATCCCCCCCCCTGGCAGATTCGAATCCAATACTTCGAGAGTATATAATGAAATCATCAAAACATGATAACATTTTAGATTCTGAGTGTTCTCTGAACAACTATTGTGTACTGATGTGTCACTCCAATCGCTACACAGACCCGATAATAATAATAATAATAATAATAATAATAATAATACATAAACATTTTTTTTTTAATATTATGTTTTGTTTCGTCAAGCGTTGTACGGATGACAAAACTGGTACACGAGCCGTTGGGAACGATCCGTCTTGCGCATGATGCCCTTTTTGTAGTATTGTCTCAGGCTCCGGGACAGTTTGTCGTAGTTCATGGCAGGCCGGTTCTTGCGGCGTCCCCAAAGACGGGCCACGGCCTGGCTGTCTTCGATTTTGAATATGCCCTGCTTCCGGTCCAGCCACCGAATCATCTGCTGCGGCTGCTGTGGCTTGTTTCCCGCGGCGTTTGAGAGCGTCGTCGACGGCGCCGACGGGGACGATGGTGACGCCCCACAGTGAGCAGCGTCGCCGTCCGCGGTGGCCGTCTGTAGCTCTGCGGCTGCTGAAGACGCTGTCAACAATTCCTTGAGGAACTGCCACAAGTGGATGTGTTGCGACGACGACGTGGACCCGGAGGGAGCGACAGCCGTCGTAGCGGCGGACAACGTCTTGTTTTCCGCCTCCAACACGGCTGCCGTTGTCGAACAGCACGTCACTGCTGTCTTGACGAGGATCTGCCTGGGTTGATACTTCGTTTCGGGTACGTCCGATTCGTTGTCGTCATCGTCATCATCGTCGTTGGCGGCCGTCGTAGTGGCTGCGTCGCCGCAGTTATACTCGTCGTCGTCCACTTCGATTTTGAAGCACATGTTGTTGCTGCCGTCGCCGTCGGCGTTCACGTCGCCACTATCACCGGTCACGCTTTTAAACGTAGTGCTACAAGTGCTGCTATTGCTACTGTTGCTGCTGCTGCTGATGTAGCTGCTGCCGACATTGTCAGCTGTACCGGAGATGCTGGCCGGCGATGGAACAGTGGATGCCGCAGCCGCCGCCTCCATCATAACCGTCATCAGCAACCTATCGTAATAGTCGTCGGATGCCGTTGCTTCAGTCGTTTTCCAAGTCGCCATTTGTTGGACCATATTATCACCGTCGTCGCTCTGAAAGTGGACGAAACAAAAAAATTACGTTAAAATCGTTTAACAATAATAATTCATGTATACAATTAATTAACTTCGGTGAAGTGTTAACGCGATGACGTGTAGTTATATGCCACCGCCATGAAATATTAAATACATGTTTTACGAAATAGACTGGTATAATACACGAATATAGGCGTGGTACGAGTACGTGTGGAAGGGGGAGACTAGGTGTGCGTATTTTGGATTTAATAAAAATAAAACTCATGCTATACTTAGGTACACCAAAACAGGTTTGAAACCTATTCGAAAAACCGGTTAGTCCGAAAAAAAAATTGAAACTGTTTACACACTCGGAACTTGGAAAAAACGAAACTGTTTTCGGATTCGAAACTCAAAAAAAATCGAAACCGTTTTTGGGCTTGAAATAAACCAAACCAGTTTCGATTCTCAATCACATATTTTATAGGTCTACTTATGGTTTTTATTTTTTTTAACAGCCGTAATAATAAAAAATAGTTAACGACTTTTTAAAAAAAAAATCTGTTTATTAACACATTTTTTACGAACAAAGAATATATTATTATAATATAGAGGCATTCATCTGAAATATGTTTTTATGAGTCACTACTTAATGCTAATTCATTATAAGAGGGCGTTAACAAGAACAAAAACAACTTTTATTACGAAACAATTAATACAAAGACATATTTCGTCAAACAATAAATATATATAATATAGTATAATATTATATCTAAATAATTTTACGACGGATCCGTGTGTCAATACTTTTAGTAAGAAAATCAAGAATCGAGTTTACTTATTTTTACAATATGTCCATTACAATAATTTATAGCAGTGTGAAAAAATGTCACATTTGCAATATTATAATATTATGAAATCCATTGTTAGAATTTTGAATTTTTGATTGGTATTATATTTTATTACCATGGTTACTAATTATAGTTGGCGTGGGTAGCGTGGGTTAGCGGTGATCCGTGTTTTTCGATGGAACCTGTCATGGTTAGCATAATATTGCGAACATTTATTATTATACACAGCCTACAACTAGTGCGACGTTATAATATTCTTTGAAATTATTACTATATAGTTACAATATAGTAAAACATTATATATGCGCAGTAATTTAATTATTGCTCTATGTAATCGGCGCCGTATTGCTTATAATATTTACGCAAAGTCATTGGCACAGTATGTAGACTGTATAATATTATTATAAACCTATGGCATAATATTAAATGATAATAGTTCAATAATAATGTAATAGGTAAGATACCCACTGCTTATGTTCGTTCATAAACGAGTCTAATTTTGAGCCTTTTGTCGGTTACGGTTTGTAAAAATAATGGTTTTTTTTTTTATAATATTATATTTGCGATAGAAAAATTTGAATTTTACACAATGTGCTGTATTGTTGGATGACTTTAAAAATATTATGAATAATTCATAAAACTAATAATCAAATTAAAATATTATATTAGGTAGGTACAACATTTTGTATTAATTCCCAGGAAAAAAAAAACTCTATTAAAAACACAGGAATACTAATAAACCTAGCTATAGCTACTATAGGTACCTAGCTAGGCTACTATAGGTACCTAGCTATAGCTACTAGAGTACCTAGCTATAGTGAACTGCTCAATATGAATCATAACCAAAAACTTTTTTTTAATAGATTTTCAATAATTTTGTGATTACGCATCATGATTACACATAATTTGTAGGTATTGAAACATTTGAAACACTACTTTAGTTTTAAGGTTTTAATTTTTTATATTGAATATAGTTATATAGTTTTATTATATTATAATAGTTCCAGTTTTTTTTTAATAGTTTGATCAATAACATAATCGTATCTACGCATTATCAGCTATACGAAATTATAAAATTTAGCGTCATAATAGCACTTGATCTGTGTTAGAATAGAGGTATTATTATCTTATTTACGATATACCATCCTATTGTTTGGTACCTATTGATCACGTCATAATCACTTGTAAATAAACAAATATTTCTATTGTATGCACGATATTGTTATAATATACCTATTATAAGCCACCTTTGAAACCTTTGAAAAATCGTTATTGTCCAAGCCGACCACCTTTGAACTATTTCACACAACGTAATGCGTATAATATTCCTATTATAGGGTTCGGGAGTGGTGAAATGATATTATAATATCTGCAGCAGCAGCAGCAGCTGTTATCAGGCAACAGTCGAAATTAAAACGTTTCCAAATTCTAAATTTTCCGATTCTATCGAAACCGCATGAGGCATATTATTTTTATGTCTACTACAACCTGTAAGCGTGTTGAGATTTTTTTCTGTACACGTGTGCGGACCTCATATCATAATATTGTGTCAAGTTATTATTATACTCTCGCTGTATACCTCGCGCGGGTACATGACCGCTCACGGGCCCCACGTGCGTCGAAACGAAAAACAAAATCTACAAAGCGTTGACGCACACGATAATATAATATTATGTGATTATCATATATATATATATAATATATATCTATACACACACGACGGGTATATATATATAGAGTGGCGAGTTCTAAGATGGCGGAAGAGCGGCGGGGTGAGCATGTTTTTTTTACTTTCTACCGGACACTGCAGCGTCGTCACGCGCGCTCCTTTCGAAACGATCAAATTCCTAGTGCGTCGGCGGGCGCGGTCGTCGTGTATATAATAATAATATTATATTATTCTATATTATGTATGTAAATATAGAAACAGGTGTATACATGTATATATATATATATATTATTATTACTATATATTATATTATGTGTCCCGGCACAAGGTTATCCGACGAGTATATATAGTATTCTATAGTATAAGTACGCCGCGGCGGTGATTGCGGCAAACGGACAACGCGTGGCAAAACCGTACACCGGTCGGGTGTGATGGAAAAAGGCGAGTGAGAGATCGTCGACCACAATCGTACATTATATTTTTTACATATTCCTGCATCACTACATTAATAATTTATACAACACTTTGTTTGCCCCGCGATCGAAAGGGACTTTGCGATCAAAAAATGATTGTGTTCGTTTTTTACGCACCTACTATGTTCGATTTATATAAATCGAAATATTATGTAGGTACATTATAACATTATATATTTTTTATATTATATAGACTACAAACGCGCGCGAGTATAAATTGGTAAATTTTATAACGTTGTTACCTCCTAAAGCGTTCTTATCGAACAAATCTTCACAATGTACCTACTAGTTATGTTACCTACCTATTATCATATTATATTATACGAAATTAAATGAGTTGAATTTATTTAACTACCTTTTCAATATATATGATATAATTTCGATAGATAATAATGTTGTAGACCGCGAGACAATAATATTATATTATGTACATATTATACACGAGAGCTTTAAATTATAAATTTATAACCATACGACATGCCATACGCCAATAATGTTGATCTTGAAAACGATTCAAGAAAAATTTAAATATTCTTATATAGTACCAAGATTATGCATAGATTTGCAATAGTTTTTGAATAAATTTACAAATGTTAGTATTATTTCAATTATTGCGCAATCGTAAAATTACCACTTATTAGTTATTGTTAAAATATGCGAACATACTTTCTAAAGTAGCACATACAACATACGATCTCAGTTAGCTCTATAATTTGGTATTATAATAACTATAAAAATGTAAGCAGGCGAAATATAAGGCCAAACTGTTGTATCTAAACATTCTAAACTTTATATTATTAATTAACCAATTCATAAATTGTTCGTATCTATCACATTAATTTATCAACAAAAAACACTCGTATTTTCTATAATTCATAACAATTGCCAGTATTATTTATCAATTCCCATAACAGTGTTGGGTGTTTTAGTCGTTTAATGAAAATATTTACTTCATATTTACACTTTTTACAATCTTTAGCTTTCCTTAAGACCCGACTTCTTCCGCGGGTTAAAATTAATCGATATTTTTATCGTTTTCCGTTTGACTTCACTTTAAATTTATGATACAAACCAGGGATGGAAAACGTTTTCAATTTTTCGTTTTCGTTTTTGCTTATTGATTTAAAAAATATCGTTTTTGATTAATGTTTTTAAAAACGTTATTTTCCTGTTGTTTCTAAATAAAGTTTTTGATAATATTGCTTTTAATATTTTATATTAGTAACGCGCAGTATAGAAATGCACTTAAAAGTTAAAAATTAAAATTAATTATTCTTAATATTTAAATTTTAAATCAAAATTATAATTTATATAAAAATTAAAATTAAAAATGTATGATTTCAAATTAAAATGTTTTTAAATTTGAAAAGTGCATTATTGGTAAAGATTTAAGTGAAATTTTTTTAAAATTTTTTTGTTTCGTGGTATAAATATAATTATGTATAATATATAATGTATAATTTATTTTCGTTTTTGATTTCGTAATTAAATTTTTTTCGGTTTTTGGGATTTTTTGTTATCGTTTTTCAGTTATTTTTTGATTTGTTTTAATAATTGTTTTCGTTTTAGGTTTTTTTTCGTTTTTTAAAAACGTTTGATACAAACACAATAATATTGATTAATTTTATGATTTTCCACTCCTAAATTCTGGACATATTTATTTATGTTAACTCAAAAATCTTGAGACAAATTCAACGAATGCATAAAAGCCGACGTAAATCCAATAACGTTAATGTATTGTTTTTGGTCTTTATATTGTGTTAACACAAAAATTAATTTAACATTATTTTAACATCAAAAATATGTCCAAAATTATTAAGACAGTAAAATATCATAAAAGTAATCACTATTCATTGTAATTGTGTTCATAAGTATTTGGAGTATTTGAGTAATATATTTGTAAACATTTCTATATAATATATGCCATACATAAATATGTTTTCTATTCATTTTATTATAATAGTTGTAGGTACTATAATCCAATAGCGACCATTTAAATACCTGAACAAAAACTAAATTAATTTGTGATCCACCCTGATATAGCAACCTATGAACAAATAAGCTATAAACACCATCCGAGTCTCGAGGAATCTATAAATTGACAACATAAGTTTTTTTGGAAACGGTAGTTTTTGAATAGATAAAGGACAAGCGAACAAAGAAATATTAATTTTTATATACTTAGATGTATGAGATAATATAACATTACAATATAATATAACATTACCATATAATATAACATTATAATATTATATACAATGACGTCGCTAGCGCTGTCGTATAATATGTCCGCCGTTCTAAAGTCTGCTCGTGCAGTACGTATCATATATATATAATACGGCGGGATACCACGACGCACTTACCGTCCGGGGTGGAGAAGTGGGTGGGGAGGGTTGCGAGGCTTTTGTGTTTTTTTTTTTTAAGTTAATCCCGCGGTACTTACACCCAACGGAGTGGGTATAAGACGTAGTCGTATTCCCTCCCTCCCCGTCGCGGTTCGCAAGACGGCCTGGGGCGCCGTCGGTGGAGTTTGGCGCTCAGGTTAATCGACAAGGCAAATATTATATAGGTATACAATATAATATTATTATTGTAATTACTATATTATATTATTATCGTGGTAATAATAGTAACTTCGCCGCAACTCGCGCCTGATTGTGTATAATAATAATAATAATAATAGTAATAATAATAATTTAACATGGCAACAACCGCAGCGGCGTGTATATTATAATATAATGGAATAGCCGTCAGCGGTAGGTGTGGTGGTGGGGTGGTGGGTCGGCGAGGAGAGGGTTATATTATTATTATATTCTACATGGATGGCGATGCGTAATAAAATAGAAATCATATTAAAGCCGCTCCGGGCGTACGGAATAGTTTTTGTAATTTTTTTTTTTTTTATAAGCGACGGGCGCACGCGAAAACCTGTTCCGCGCACCGCGGCGATGGAATGTGGGCCGCGCCCGGGCGTTTCCTCAGCTCGCAATCGCCGCACCTAATTGTCTTGTAGAGCTCTGAGACTACGATATTATAATATTATTAAAGTTACGTCATGTCGTCGTAGGTTCGAGCTATTTTTTTTCGTTTCGTTTTTTTTTCCTTTTATCGTAAGTATACTTGTCTGGCAACAAAAACTGCGAGCACGTTACGCCCCTTCCCGACCCCGCCAAGCCGATCAAGTATAATATAATATAGCAACTCAGAATATTAAGCCGATCATAAATATCAAATACAAAACCATTATGGGGTAACGACCCTCGGCGAGTCACACAAAAGTATAGCCTGACCCACAGCATGTGGTGGGAGGTTCCAGATAATAGTGCGAAACTCGCATTCTATTCAACGAAATTGTCTGAAATATTTTTAAGTACCATAACAAGAGCAGAACCGAATTTATTGAATTCCATTTACCTAACGAAAATCTTTATAGAATATATTCGAATAACACAGACGTATAAATTTAGTTGAGAATTCGTAAAATATTGAAGTTTCAATGTATAGTACTATACTACTATAGTAACAACATGGGTTTCGTTACGACGGGAATTAAAGTCACTCTCGAGTATTATTCAGTAACTCATTTGCATAAACAGCCTATATAAATAACGATATCGTACTACGTAAGCGATCACAAAGTCAACGTGTGGAAATTAAATCGCGCCAGACTCAAAATATTTATAATACCTATATAATAATATATAATGTGCACAAATTATGTTACAATATTATTGTATCATATTTACCGTGCTCGTCGTCGATGGGTCGCCACACGACGATGGTGGTGGCGTGACGGATGGCACTGGAGCCGAAGTCTGTGGACTGTACGCAACTTCGGCCGAAGCAACGGAGTAGTAGCCTTGGTCGAAGCCGCCACTGCCACCGATGCCGTAGCTGTTGCAATAATCGCTGACGCTGCAGCAGTCGTCCACGATGTTAACGATGTCCACTGCACGGTCGCCGTTCTGCTGCTGCTGCTGCTCCTGCGGTGGTTGTTGTTGTTGTTGTCGTCGACGGTAGAGATCTTGATGCAGCGCCGGTTGGTCTGCTGCGGTGTCTGTGGCGTATGAATAAAAATCGGCATTGCTGGCGCCCGTTGTCGCAGCGGCAGCCGCCGCCACCATGCGGTCCAGCCACGACGGCGACGTCGCGGCGGAATAATAAGGGCCGCCGTATAACAGAAGTTCGTCGTCGTCCGCGACGTCCTGCTTGGACGCCTGTCCGCCGTCCAGTTGTAGAGACGGCGGCGCGTCCAGTCGGCGTCTGATGCCTTGGGGCGGGCCGCCTTCATCATCGGAACCGATAGTCACGGTGCGTGGTCTACGGCGCGCGGGCCGCACCGTCGGAGCCGTCGGGACGACATCGTCGTCCGTGTTGCTACCACGTAACATTTCGATCAGCAGTCGGTGTTTGTTGTTGTTGTTGCTTTTGTTGTGGCTGTTTGGAGAGACGACCTCGTGTTTGATTGTCGTCGTAGTCGTTGCCACTTCCGTGGTGGATTCGACTACGGCCGCTGGTGGCGAGTCAGCCGGGCGTGTGGGCGACAGCGGTATTGAGGGCTGCGGCGCTGTGGCTGTCAATAGCGATCTCAACAGAGTGGTCTTGCCGGCGCGGTCCTTGGCGGCGGCGGTGGTGTCCGTCATCGTTGTCGACGCGTTGACGAGCTGGCCGGCTGGGGTGACTGGCACGGGGGTTTTGGATTGACGGACACCGGCGGTCGTGGTAGACACCACGGCAGGAGCCACCGGAGGCTGCTGATGGAAAATGGATTTCGCATCTTCTAAGGAACATATGTCATCGTATATGGACAGAAGTTGCTGTAGCTCCAATTGCTGTTGCAGTGACGTCGACGTCGCGGGTGTCGAGTAGTAACAGTTGCCATCGCCACCACCGACGTCCATGGACGTGTTGGTGTGCACGGTAACCGTCGCGGAAATAGCATTCCCGGGCACACGACAGTCGGCCGACGAGGCGTCGCTGAAGTATCCGTCGCTTGCACCGTTTATTAGCAGTGACAAGTCGAAACCGTCAAACTCGTCTCCGTCCATCGTTTGGTTGTGCTGTTGCTGTTGGGACGACGAAGACGATATTTGCTGGTGTTGGTGCCCGGATACCGCACCACCGTCGTCGGCGTGTTGCTGGGCCGTCGTCGACCACCACCAGAAATCCGTAGGGGCATCTGCAGCAGTTTGCTGTTGATGTTGCTGCTGCTGTTGTTGTTGTATTAGTTGTTGTTGTTGTTGTATATTTGCCATCATCAGGGTCGTCGGATTACCAGTATTCGTCGTGGTTGCCGTGGTACTGGTATAACAATCGGCGCCGCCGCTGTGAATCATAGCGGGGGCGCGATGTTTGTCGTAATTGTCAAACACTGACAAAAACGCCACCACGAAAACTGCAGAGGAAAAAAAACCAATTCTTAATATTATTAATACAAATTAACGAACATAATATATTACTATATTACATAATATTATAATTATATTGCGCACGAGGAGGGCTCTTGAAAAGCCAATTTATAATATGTAATAATATCACAATATAATATAATGTATGGATCACTCGCATACGAGTCGTCGTCCTAGTCGTTCGTTCGTTCGTTTGCTCGATGGAGGAGGTTATGGTGGTGGAAGAAGAGGAAGAGGGGGTGTACTGAAGGCGCGCCGCCGCCGTCAAATTTCTTTTATTCGTCCAAGTCGACGTGCAGATATATAGCCGCTGCGCGTGCGTGCGTGTGGGAAATGCGGCGGCGGCGGTTTAGTGACATAGATTTTTGCCGCCGCCATGAGCTGCTCTCTCTTTTCCACAGCAGCGACGACAGCGCTATACTTATAACTTACTATTACGGCGGCGGCGACGACTGCCGAGGAGAGAGTGTGCAGACACCGCCGCAACATATTTTTCGCGTGTGCGTGCGGAAGCTGTGTATACAGCGTGCTTATAATAACACACACGAACGCACTTGACGCGTGTATGTATATACTATACGAAGTGCACACAGCCCTCACATAATACGCGTCGCCGGCGGATAACTGAGGTGCACGTGCATTGGCGAGAAATATATAATCAGGGTATATAGACGGGGTTTAAGGAAGTTGTGTGGCTGTGGCGGTGGTGGTGAATAAGAGAGAGCCATTGCCACTGAGGAGATGACGTGTCCGTCCACACTCAATTATATTTATATTAATATATTTAATCGGTGGTGCCTGAGGTAAAACTGTGCGATTTTTACGTAAAATTCTTTTTTTTTAAATGTTATTTGATATTATTGATGATTACCTCTCCCGAATCTCATTGGGTGACGAGCGCGCGTTCAAGTCTCCTCCGAACGTATAATAATATTATAGGTATATAGGTATCGTAAATACTAAACATTATAATATCTAATAATAATATGCACATGTGGAAATTGAATAATATAAAACTATGTATATATGGGACTGTTAATGAAATCGCCTTCGCAAATATTTGCCAAATCGTTGCGTATTTTTTCGCCTACCTATACCTCTATATTATAGGTAATATTATTATCATTGAGTTTAATATATATTGTACGATATAATATACCCAATGATGTTATATGCGTAAGCATATACATCGTATGCGCAATAAATAATAATTTGCAAATCATGAAATATACTTACGTTGATGGTCGTCTCTATCGTCGTCGTAGGCGGAACGTCTCCGCCGCCAAAATGTCTTGAAGTCGTACGACCGAAGTAGCGTAGTCACGTAAACTGTAATTATGTCCAATATTTTCACGGATATACACAATTACACCTGACACTGTCGCTGTCCCGGTAATAGTTTTGACTTATGATTTTTGAGACGGTACAGGAAATGAGGCTGAAGCACATGCGTAGAGTCAATCGTTTCCGTGCGTACGTGTGAAACTGCTATTGCTCTACTGAGCATTGCGAGTTTGTGCTACGGCAACGGTGCCGATATCATGAGCCGATATACTGGTATATAATAACTTGTAGGCGATTGGTTGTTAGTGAGAGGTGGTGGTGGCGACGGCTGCGGCGAGAGGGGAACATTCTTAACCGAAGGCGGCGGCGCTGGTCGAGAAAACTACTTTTCCACCGACCCTCGCCGTACCGTCGTCGCAAACTATTCGCCGCCGCCGTCGACGTCGTCGCTTTCTATTCGCGCGGTTTCGCGACGGAAGGCAGCAGCAACTACAGTGCTAATATTGCAAATTTTCATTGGGTTTTTTTCACTTCGCAATATTATATAAACTCAATAATATAATCGTCGAGCGGCCGACTGATCTTTGCGTATTTCTCCCGTGCCAAATTTATCGGTCATCGCGCGCTAAGAAAGTTGATTTAGCCATTACATGGATATACGACAAAAATAATCGCATTGGCTATATAAATCTTATCAATTTTCCCCATTCGATGATTTACTAGATATATAATATTATAATATAAATAATATATATAATATATATGTCGTAGCCACTTCGTGGAATCGAACTTTTCATGAAATGGAAACGAATATTTTACACTTAATGATATTCGAAAATATTTCACGAAATGGTCATTTTTTCATAAAGTGCTCACTCCAATTTAACATCGTGTAATTTTTTTCACTTTGTGTACTGATATACAACATTTATCGCACATGTCTATATAGTCTACGACATAATATATAATACGCGTGTTATATATTATATTTTGGCATTTTACATTAATATACGACTGTATACTGACAAATCGATTAGTTAAACACCAATACATTTACGTATTTAGGTAAGTATACCTAAGGTACGGGTACGGGTACCCGTTGAAAATATAATAAAAACAAAGTTGACAATTTAGGTAGGTACGTTTGCATATTATTTGTTTTGCAGTTAGTGACAAAATTAATTTTTTCCGACAATGTATTTTGATTTGTGGTATTTTACAAATTACAATACCTATACGAAAAAATATGCATATAATATGTTATACCTAATATTATCTATATAATATATTATATTATATTATATAAAAATTAATGTATGTCTGTCTGTCTGTGTGTTCCTATTACCATGGCCATACCAATTATATATTATTTTGAGATTTCCGATGGAACTTTTTGTACATAAATGGTTATTATGGTAATATGTAAAACATATTATTCATAATATAGAGTTGGCATTTTCAATAGGTAACAAAGTACATGGAATCAGCTAGTATATTCATATAATTTATTTATGTACCTATGTATTAAGATTTGACGGTCTGAGCCTTAAACAAAAATAGTGCATAACACATACATATATACAATAACTAGAACAAATAATATAACATTTAGGAAGTTGTTTTATGTTATATGTATAATATATATATTAGTCATAATATATTAGTCATGTATCTGATAGCGCAATTTAATTGATTTTGGCACCCAAACAGGTATAGACCAGTTGGCAGTTTTCCTGACAAAATTGGGGCCCACTTATAATACAATAGTTTTATATAAATCATATTATAGCTTTTGTACGAACTACGAATAGTAATGTAACTTGGCAATGTTGCACACTGCAATAGGTATATTACCTATATTTTTTTACGAAATATAATGTGCGTGGTCATGGCCCCAAGTAACCCATAAAAATCGTCAAATAAGCCAACTAAATTTGTATAGTGAATATAGAATGAGGAACAATGCAATAATTATTAATATTATCAAAAAACCATGTTTCCTTACAGTCATTATTGCAGTAATTCTTTTGAAAAAATATTAACTTCATTGACACTATATTATTTCCAATACATTTATAATTTTCACTAAAAATTTGGTTCGTTCTCGTTATTATATTTCAACATCGACGTCATACGATAGGTCGATGTATAGAACATCTCGAACCTACACACGAAAAAAAATTGCAATAAGCAAATTATCAGTATTTAGCACTCGTCGAAGAATGCTGTATACACATTACACATACCAACCTAAGATGACGCTATAATCACATGTGTTGTGTTCGTCTTACAAGAGTACGATATATAAACATTTTGTACAACCGAACCGATTTGATGTTTTTTTTGCTTTAACGTTAAAATGAATTGACCTATTATCAAATGTACCTAAAGGTATGTTTTGGTGTTGGCAGGCGGGTTTGTTATAAAACTCTCCCCCGCATGTAATATTTAAGTCAACCATGCATAATTCGTTCTGCATTCAACACAAATTGTATATTATGTTATATTATGTTATGTATATTTACGATATTGGACGGAAACACCACCCTGGGTTACCTATACAAAGTGTTTGGAAGGAACGAATTTCTGGAACGAATTATTTTTTATAAAAAAAGAACGAGAAAATGGACGAGTTCTTTTTTTTCAAAGAAAAATAACAACATTTTTCGGTCCTTTCTAGTTCTAATAGTTTACACAAATATGTAAATAATTGAAATTAAGATAAATTTTTTTTTCTAATGTGTAGTATGAATATTGCCAATTTGTGATCGTATCGAGTATCGACGTTCATCGTTAGTCATTAGTCTGCACTTTATTAATATTTCTTAAAGTTATAAGTTATAGGTAGTTTATATAGAAATGAGTACCTGTCCTTATTAAATATAATTCTTATTATTATAAAGATAAACGATAAAACGATAAGACATAAGTCGGCAACAATTTAATTTTGAAGAAAATCTCAAACTAAAATTATAAAATATTTAGGTACCTACTTGTAGATAATATATATAATAATTAAAAAATATTTATAGGATTTTTTTTGTATTTGGAACTAAATTCGTTCATTTTCCAAAGGAACAATAAAGGAACGAATTCCTTTTTTTTTTAAGGAACAAGGAACGGAACGAATCCCCTTTTTTTTTAAAAAAAGAACGAGGAAATGAACGAATTCCTTTTTATAAGGAACTTACCAAACACTTGCCAAGGCTGGCCATTAACGAGTTAAAAAGTTACTTTTGGATTTTCTTTAACTTAACTGTTAACTTAGTAAATTTCTTTTTAATTTAACTTGAAACTAACCCATTAATTTTTCATTTTAAGAAATAAGTTAAGTTAACTTATTTTGTTTTTTATTTTATTATATTTCACTATTTAAGTCTATTTCGTTTTCATGGCAAACAATATTTACCGTGAATTTTTTAAAGTTAAAAAATGTATATTATTCTAATCTAACTTAAGTTATATATACATATATAATTAATAACATATAATATATAATTATATGGAAATACTGTATAAAGTATGTAAAAAATTAAGTACGGTAGCGTTGTATAAATAAATAAATTTTTTTTAACTTAATAAAAGATAACCAAAAGTGTGTATTAACTTTTAACTTTGTGTTATTGGTGCGGATTAACTTAACTGAAAAAATCATTAACTTGCCCAGCCTTGCCTATACCTAATAATTCTACATCCACGAATTGAAGATAAATAGACAGGTAAACATTAAATACATACCTTTTGGAACGAAATAAAAATGTTTTATGGTTTATTTTTCACCTTCAGTTAATACGTGGTTCTTAAAGTAAGATTTACTAATACAATTTACAATTAATATTATCGTGTAAATCATAATATTCATACATGGTAGTATACTAATCAAAAGTAACAGTCAATAAATTACATTATTACAATACTTATGAAATAATTGTTGACACTGCAGAGGTGTAACTGCGTGTGAGCATAATATTATTATAGTTTAGTTACTTATCGATCGGGAAGTCTAGTCTGTAATATTTTTACTGACCATATAAACCACAAAAAAATATTCAAAATATAATATTAAAAATGTTAAATATGTATTAATATTTTTAACTTTTAAGAACCTATTAGGTTATAATAATGTTGTAACAGAGTCGGACTGGGTACTAAGGGCCCCACCGGCAGTTTACTTATAGAAAGGGCCTCAACAGTCAACAATAGTGATAAATAATAACTCTCTTGTAAATTTGATAAATTTTTTTCACAAAAAATGATCATAAATAAACTTTATAATTTACAATTGTTACTCAAAACACCATATTTATCTTTATTTACTGTTTTCTTTAGTTAAATTTATTTACAATTTATTTTATAGTATATTTTAGAGATCGATTATAATAAATTATCAAAATTTTTGGTAACTACCTATTTTGATAATTGTTAAAAATGTTATTTATTAATTTAAGACAAGGAGGAAAATGTAGAAGGCTTTATAGAATAGTATGTACCTATAGAATCAAACACATTGTGTTAATTGTTAAGACACAATATAAACAATTAATATTGAAATAACAATATCATTTTTAATACAATTTTTATATTTTTATAAATCAAGGAAATATATCTATCATTGTGTACCTACTGATTGAAGTATTCCTCAAAGCAATAAGAATAGGTTTTCAGTTCTAAAAATAAATACCTCTAAAATTCCAATATTGATCAATCATATATATTATTATTTTTAATTGGCATCGATGAGACGATAACAGAAACGTTGACTGTTGAGACGTCACGAACATGTTTTGTCCGTCTAAACTACACTGTTTTTTTATGTTTGATTATTATTAAACAAATATAATATATTTTATAAATGTACAGTTCATATATTTTATACTTATGATTTTTTCCGTTCATTAGATGGGGCCCCATATAGTCATACACACAAGGGGGCCTTACTGGCTATGGCTAGTCGGTTATATTGGCCAGTCCGACCCTGTGTTGTAATACTAAGTATTCAAATAAAAATGTATTTATAACGTTAATAATCAGACTGGAAAACACTAACAAAAATATATTTAAAATTCAACTTGGATCTCAATTCGTGCTCTCTTTATTTTAAGATAAGAGTGGGGCGCTATTCGTGAGCAACTGGTAGGTACTAGGTACCTGGTATAGCGTTCTTTGAACGACTTAGATATTTTGTTCGTATTTTTTACGAGTACCAGCACGTCCAGCACCACCTCTAATAATTATTAATACAACTAATTCCACGACTCAAGTAGTCAAGTTTATTAATTGTCGTCTTCGGATCGGCAAAAAGTCTTCGTTTTGACATATCGGCGGAGGCGACAGTGGAAGTAACCGGATTTCTCCTGATCCTCCCACCACACTATACCACTGCTACATCGTATTCCGAGGTCACGGCTAAACGAAAGACGACGTGCTTTTAGAATATTTTCGAACACACGCACACTAGCGAATCGTAGTCGTATTTTTCGCATTTTATTGGCACTTGACAGCAATGGTACGTTTTTGCATATTGCAGAAGATTGCAATATAAACGTAAAATAACAAACAAAATCATTTGGTACAACCCAAAAATTGGCAAAATGTATAGATATTTTAATAAATCATAATCATGCATGGAATAAATTCAATGTACATGTTAACGAGACTAAACAATTTAAGTTAAACATTTTTGGGCATTTTAGTCAGCATTTTGGAGAAATTAAAATTGTTCACAAATAATAGGTAATGTTTTTATTTTAATACTTACAGTTTTTACATTAAATTTAAATACCTGAATATTTTATACCAAATATTATGCTAATTAAAAAAAATTAGAAAAATCTCAAAATTGTAAATTGTATAGCTAATCAACTACCTATTCTATTTCATCACGTCAACTGTTACCATAACTGTAACAGTCAATGAAATTCTAAAATATATTCATGAATACATTTTGTGATTACGCAATAGTCATTATATTTATACTAAAATGGGTCAATTGGTGGCTCGCCTGTGTATTTTTTTTAAGTATGTAAATATTAAATTCTATTTGTTCTTCAGTGTTCATTGTTCATAAGATTTTGTAGTTCCCATTATTGAACACCTTAAAAATCGTTACCATATTTCTTCTTTTATAATGCATAATATGATCATAATAGACCACTGCAGTAGTATCGCTAGTCGCTACACAGCATGATTTAGAAACACAAGTGGTTATAAATGTGAGCCATAAATATTAAAATAGTATACACATTTAAATAATTATATGACGTATTATGTATAATATTATACCTACCTACTTCTACAGTGTATAGTCCACACGTTACACAATGCGATTTAGATTTATGCATTATACATATAATGGTACCTATACGGCTATACCTATGTATTATTTTATTACACCAATATACTTTATTATAATTTTTGGTTGCAAGTTACACATGTACACCTACCTATTTCTTATTATTTGATTTAGAATTTAATTTTATAACAGATTATTAATACATTCTAAAAATAAATTTAAATCTTGCATAAAAATATATCGGTGTATATAATATATATTGATGTTTCAACCTAATGTTTGAATATCTTTATATGGTATGCTTTTATGTAAACACTTTGGTACACAGAGGATGTAATATGGTGATAACTGGTAGGTATTCTATATGAAGAATATCACAATACTGTCGTTGTGACTTGGGGAGCTACATCAGAACTTAATCTCGCTTCTATATCAACATTAACAACTGCGATTTCAGTTTTTTTTTATGTATACTATTTAACATTTATTTAATAGATTTATCATAATTTAATTATGTATAAAGAACTCTGATTACACTGACTATATTATACTGCATACCAATAGTGACCTTGCACTGCAGGTTTGAAAGATTTTAGTTTATGTTGCGGTTAGGGTGTTGAAAAATAAAAAACCAAGGTTTTAACCGTTTTTTCTAAAAGTCTGTTTCGAAAAACTGAGTTTAATAGGGAGTGTACTTATTTATCAATTATCTATTCAGCCTAGTATAACAATGCAATTCACAAAATATTATGTGCTTATTAAAAAATGCTGGAGCAACTTTTTCACTAACGTTTTATAGTAGGTACAATGTACTTACAAGTTACAACTATAAAATAGGTTTATAAGTACAGGTTTTCTAGATAAACAGCTAATAAATAAGTATAACTAGGTACTAAAATACCATGGAGTTATTTAATTAGGTATGTAGGTACATCGTACATGTAATATGTATAAATTATGCTTGAATACACTCTCACACTAATTTTTTCAAGATTGGTGTGAGAGTGTAAAAAATAGGTACCTACAATGAAACTGCATAAATGAATAATTGTAGGATAATATTTAAAAAACAATTGATGTATTTCGAACAAAAAACTCATATAAATTAGGTATATTATAAATTCACACCAATCATTTGGCATTTTCATCATTTTATAAAAATAAAATATATGTATATTGATTTCAATTATTTGACAAGTAGCAACTGATGAAATTCAAAACATATTTTTAAAAAAATGTCTTATAAAATTGGTAACATATTATTATAACAGTGTAAATGTGAATTAGTAGTATAATATAATAATTTAGAAATAAAAATGACAATAATAAATAGGTACTAAGATATTTTAAATTATGCAGTACATTTTTTCATTGTCAACGCTCATGTATAAAAGCACACTTGACAGCTGATAAAATAAAATAAAAATATAACAAACTTTCAATTAAAACAAACATAAATAGGTCTAAGACAGATAGCATCAGTCAATAACAACACCTACCTACTATAATTATTATATTATGACAACAGACCGTTAGGAAGAAAATTATGATATTATATTTATGTCCAAAATAAATTAAACACAAAGGGAAACTATGAGAGTGAAATCAATAATTATGGTAACACTCATATAGTTTACATAATATACCAAGTGGCGTGGAGGTGACTTTACAACATCTCACCAGGTATTTGAATGGTGTATTAAAAGCATGGGTCGATTCAGCGGTGGTGTTTAAGCATACCTATCAATAAATTAATTTATTGTATCAACAGGAACGCTGACTCCGGCCCCGGGCCTATAGTAGTCGTTATCACTTCAATGGTAGAATTTAAAGTGTGCTCTTTACTGAATCCGTAAGATTGAAATATGTCTACTAAAGACGCATATGCCCCAGAGACCATGGCAAATATAGCGAGTAAAGCGATGGCCACGTCTTTGGCGGCCGTAAGTCTGCTCATGCCCTTATTTTTGGTACTAGATTCAACATTGTTCATTCTCCTTTGCTGTTGTCGCTGTGAATTATTACCACATTCTATACCCATATCGTCAAACATCGCATAGTTATCGACACCGTCAAATCTTAAATCGTTTTCTGAATCCGAGTCCTCGTAATTTTCACAATTTTCATTTCCGTTGTTATATTCCCAAAATGCAACCAGATGTATTACAGCTGGACACATAAGTCCCAGGATGGAGAAGAACACTGCCCCAAATAAAGAGATGATGGGGGCAAGGTTGGGTACGATGGCGGCAATACCAACTGTAATAAATATAACAAATAAATGTAAGTATACCTACACTAAAACGACATTGTATCAATATAATAATATGGTACTGTACAGGTTCCCAGGATCATTAGAGCCCGCATGACGTAGTACTCCCACTCCACAAACTTTTCTTGGTCATCCAGTTCATCTACTTCAGTCTGTTTCTTCTCGTCGTTCGTGGTATGATTCATTGTTGAAGTGACCGTGGTCATGGTCACTATACTACCAGCAATGGTGCTCACAGCCATAGTGGAAGTATCTTTGTCTGTCGTAGGAAGTGAATACTTGGCATCCCATTTGCGTTTCCGTAGCCAGGGCCTCAAGCGTGCCCAAACGATTTCACTGGGGACACAAAACTGCAAACCGTATGAGAAGAGTATCGATAGTGTGACCATGATCTTAACCGTCTCAGCAAATCTATAATTTGAGATGACCAAGAAAATTACAAATTATTAATACTGTCACTAATACTTGACTATCTCTATAGCTGTATTAATTGGTGATTACTAGGGCTCAGAAGTTATATGAGTTAAATATTATTCTATATATGCTCTCGATTTATAGCAGACCAAGCTAGAAAACCTGAGTTATATGGTATATGGTCAACTTAAAAATCGAAAATGTAATATGCATATTTTTCAGTTTTAGGAAAAAAATGTATATTTCTTGATTTTCATACGAATATTATGCAAATTTAATATTTTCTAAAAAAAATTGATCTATTTTTACTTAAGCTGTGTATTTCAATAATAATATTGAATATTAATGTAGGTATAGGTATGTATTGTTATCGTCGGAGTTGACTATTCATTTAACAAAAACGGAGCAATAATGCTCATTTAATCTCTATCAAACTATTAGGTATTCCTAAGTACGACATTTTCGAATATATTTTTTTAATTATTTTTTTCAGTTCAATAAAATGTGAAAATGCCATATGGTTTTCCTCCATATTTTAAATATTGTAGTTCATGGATATTTTGCAATTTTTCGTGCACATTTACATGCATATTTTTCCATTTTTAGCTCCTATATAACTCCCGAGCCCTAGTGATTACTGATTATACTAATTACGGTACTAAAAATACATACAAATCATTGGGTAGATTGAGCGTGATCGAACCCTCAGTGGAATTGCCGAAACGCAAGTATCCAAGGAAGCCGGCCATCGAGTACAAAAATACGACCAGCGTCATGGCGGCATTCAACACTCCACACGGACGGGCCCTGAGGAAATGTTCTGGATGGCGCATCGAATTCTCAATCGGTAGAACCTAAGTCATAGACAATTGTTATTGCTAGTGGAGCGGTGGCACAGGAATTTAGACCGTCTGAAATATAATACATACGGTGCCGATACCCTCCATGGCGAAGACAACGGTTGCAAAGAACAGCGGCATGTGAGCGATGGTGCCTACCCAGGGTCGAGACGCCATATCGGGCAGTGGTACGGCTGCCAGCACAGCTTCTTTGCTGGAAAACGGACTGACACCGATCACCACCCAGGCCATGGAGCAACCCAAACCGACCAGTATAAATGTCGTAGCCACGGCCGAGAAAGGAACCAGCACCCTTAGTGAACGAACGATGCCGAGAGGAAGAATCGGCAAGGCTAGACTCAAGATCCAGGTACGGATGGAGAAGTGCCACTCTTCAGGCGTGTGGTTGTCTGCGACCTGAAAAAAATTCAAAGTGAAAATAGGACGAAAATCGTTTCATGTGTATGTACACTGTACATACACATGTACATTGTACAGTGGTCATACCTGTTTGAACGACGCCGAGACGAGTATGACGTACACACAGTTGCCGAAATAGTACGTGCAAAATAGTGCAGCGTTAACAAACCCTCTTTATTATGATGTTTTTGCAGATGGTTAAATCAACAGTGACATGACAATGTGTGTTGTAAAGACACCGGACATAAAAAAAAAAAAAAAATGTAAGGAGATTGCAATTTGCAGTACCTATTGTGTATTTTCTATAATTGAAAATATATTGTAGGTACATAGGTCAAGCAATAAGATTAAAAAATATTTTTATTCAAACATTCGTCCAGTTGTAATGTTTTTTACTTTAAAAATTTATTGTAGTTGTTAGGCTGTAACTTGCCTGGTTAATTTTTTTCTATTTTAAAAAGTACAACTTTATCGAACCAGCTGGTATATTTAAGAAATATACATTTCACTATGCAAAAGGAGTAACAATCAAAAAATTATAATACAATATGCTAATATATTTAATTTTGAAAAAAACAATGAAATTTATTTTTTTGTCTATTGCTTTGTTGAAATTTAAAAATAATGAATGTAGACTTTACTTTTTTACAGTGAAATATTAAATATATGTGTGAAATTGTATATTAATATTCTTAAAATTGTCAATACTGTAAACGACCTGACAATTCAATAAAATATAATGTCTATGTCCAGTGGCGCCGAACCTATATAGTAAGGGTGGCGACCGCCACCCCTTTTAAATGGGTGGGTGGTGGGTCCTGTTATGCAGGTGGGCAAATATCTAACAGAAGAAATTTGACGGCTAGATACTGAGTGTTCGATAGTAAATTAGTAGGTACTTGGAATCAAAAGTGTAACGACTGTAACGTCTATACACCGTGTATTCCTGTGTATTAATGAAGTAGGTAGTATATAGACGTACCTATTCACTATAGACGTATAGTGAACAGTTTAAATTGTGTTATCTATTATTTTTACATTATCAGTTAGTGGTTTTTAGTACTGTGAAGTGGCTATTTTAGCCAACTTTTTTCCTGTAAAACCCAATAATGATATAATAATTATATTGATATAAAATTATAAAAAGGTGCTCTGCTGTACAGTAGGTTACAAGTAGGTCACTGTATAATGGATAGTATTAAATTTTAATTCAATGATATAATATCATTATATAAGAAAAACGATTCTGAGTGAAGACGGTATTATGTCAGTCTAGGTATAAGGAATATTATATACTTATCTATCGTATCAAAAAAAAATTTACCTAAAATAGGTACCTATCATAAATTCCAAATCAATCATATCATAATATCCATTACTCATTAGGTACTTATAATGCGTTATACGTCAACAACAAACCCTGATACTATCATAGTCCATACTCCATAGATATATAATAGTGTACTTTAAAAGTTTCAAGTACCCACGAATAATATTACACAATCACAACAAAATAACTAAAATAGTTATTCTAGGTTTTTTTTTATGTAATTTTGTCAAAAGTTGAACTTAAAATGACTATAAAAATTAACTGTACTTATGTATTTTTTAGATTTTTTGGTAACAGAATTTACTACTTAGGTGGAATCTTGTTTTAAATTTTCAATCCTTAGATATAAAAGTTGAACATTTTATACATTTTTAACTACAAAATAATTATTTAATTTTAAATTTGTTAAATTTTGTCAAAATTCGATCTTTAAATGCTTAGAAAAAAAACCATGTTTATGTATTTTTAATATTTTTCAACTGCTATTGTAATAATATATCAGGAGCCTTGTATTAAATTTTTACACTTTTTGGCCCAACAGACAAAACTTAATTGATATTTATAGAAAAAAAAACTAAAGAAAATTGAAAGCGGTAAATGTCCGTAAATAGCTCAAAAAGAGTCAAAATATTTTCAAAATTGTATGGTGTATAGGAAATGCTAATTTAAACATTCAGTGAAATTTTCATGTATCTACAATTATTCGTTTTTGAATTACAACACAATAAGGAAATCGCTACATGAGAAATCGAGTGAATATCCAATGTTGTAAAAATTTGAATTTCAAACGCTCATAAAAATTTAATTTGACTTTCTTATAGACATTTTTTTTTTGATAAAGGTATATAATCTTATAAGGAATCTTCTATTACATTTTCACATCTTAGATTTAAAAAGAAAAATTTTTACGAATTCTTAACTCAAAATAATTTGCTAATTTTCGTGATTTTTCCATATTTTGTCAATTTTTGAACTTTAAATGCTTATAAAAAAAATTGCGACTAAGGATTTTTAATATTTTTCATCTGCCTTTGAAACAATATACTAGTAGCCTTCTATTAAATTTTCAACCTTTCGCAACCAACAAATAAAATTTTATTGATATTTTTAGAAAAAAAACTAAAAAAAAGGTAAAATGAAAATGCCCCTAAACAGTTCAAAATAAATCAAAATATTTTGAAAATGTTATCGTGTATATAAAATGCAAATATAAACAACCAGTGAAAATTTCATGTATATACGTTTATTTAATTCCCGTTTTTCCTTAATTTTTATGTTGTTTTTCCCGGCGCTTGTGAAAACTACTGAGAAATTTTTACTTTTGATTACCCAAAGTACCAACTAGAGTCACTTTCCTATCAGAAAAGCTACTGTTGAAGAAAATCCAAGCACTTTTACTGTCCTAAATAGTGATGAGACACAAAAAAAAAATTAAGAATTAAAAAAAAAACACACATCATTGTAAATCAATACATTCATCGTTTCACTCAGAATCTAAAAAAAATATTTTAAATTAAAATTAAATACATGTGGTAACAAAACTAGTCGAGCCAAAATTACATTAAAAGTTAACAGAGAACCTAATACATCCATACAAGAGTTGTTGTAACACTTTTTAGAAAAAGTAATCGAGAACAAATACAAACATTTTCATGGGTATTTATATATTTTTTAAAAATTTATTTTGTGCTTAATGTTCACTACCGTAGACTAGTATTTATGAATAACTGACAAAAACTAAATTATTTTACATGACTATAATGTCTGAAGTTAACGTTGAGGTATGACCTAAGAATGCCCGCTTAATTTAACGGTTCTGGGTGGGTGGGTGTTTGGTAAATTTTTACTAGTTTGCCACCCCATTTTAAATTGAGTTCGGCGCCACTGTCTATGTCCAATCACTATAATAATTAGAACTTTACAAAAATGAAAAATTCAAAATGTTCATTCTATTATTGATTAAGAGTTATTGGTTTAAATAGGCATTTGGATTAGATATATAGAAGTTACACAACCATATTACATATTATAGGTACGCGTTAACTTCTTATAGTGAATTCAAATCTGTTCTCAGAATTATTTCTGGCATTTACCTATTATATAATCAGCTAAGTTAGTTGGAATAAAATAATCTGCCATAATTTGATGTATGATATTTGGTTATGCAAAAAACAGCAATCTCTTAAGCTGAATGTACATTCACGAGTATTTAATAATATTGTTGCTATATAGGTACCTATATTGTATAATCATTTATACATTCAACACACTTATATGGTTACATCTCACACATATTATATGAAGCATATATATAAAAATAAATTTGCCTATGCGTAACCCTTTAATAATAATTATTCTTCACATTCCCTTTTAATATATTATTGCCAAACGGTACGGGAAAACACGTCGATCTAAAGTGAAATGTTTACACTCATAAGGCTAACACAGCATAATTTGAATTGTAGAAAGAAACATTGAATAATTTTTAAAATGAAAATGTTGAAATTGTTTCATTCAAAAAAGACATTTTTTTTTAAATGCGCGCATTTTAAGAGCATATCGTTTTAGCCACAAAAGTACTTAGACGACTGTGCATCTCAGAAGCCCCACACAGCATTTGGGAAATTATAATATTTTGTGAATGTCTTAAAGTGGTTGAATAATGAAGATTTGACTAATGATATTTTATAAATATTTTCTTCTTATGATAAAAAAATATTGTACTAGGGATATGATTGCATAAAAATTTCGACTTAATATTTTTATAATGCTTCCGTAAAAATGTTTTTTGAAAATATATGATTAAAATATTTTGTAAATATTTTTTATAAAATATTTTCAAATATATTATGAAATTTTGGCCAAAGAATATAACTAGAATATTTCTTAATTATTTACTCAACCTTTTAAAATATTTTGACAACTATATTATTTTACTGAAAATATTTTTACCATAGTTAGGAAATATTTTTATGCTGTATATGGGGGGTGTCCAAACATTTACCATTTATAATATTATACGGTATGGCTTCAGTTTGGTGACACAAGCCTGGTATATACACAAAGAATATTATTTTCATCTACTACCAGCCGTCGAATAATAATAATAATTATTTTTTTCTTGGAATAACCAGAAGGTCAGATTTATGCTAAGTTATATCCGCTATAGTGCAATCGTTATAGCGCTCAGCGTTGACAATAATTTAATTATGCAACAACAATAATATTATTATAATAATCCATCGTCATACCTGGCGAACGCGGCCCAGGCGCGAAACCGGTGCGGGCCTGTCTTAAATGCCTCGTACGCTGTGTCGGCGAAACCGAGGGCCGGACGCCGTGTGCGACGGGCCAGTGATTGCGAGCACACCACCTGGAAAAATAGAAATACGTAATATACTATTATAAATTATAACGAAATAATAACTCCTGGACGACTATTACAATAATATTATTGTCCATATGACTATATTCGACACAATATCATTGTACCGTCGTATTTCACGCATAACAACAGCGACAACATACTTAAAATGTAATCTTAATCGTACCCGTAGTGAGATAAAAATTGAGGAACTATATTACATTATAAGTATTTTACGTCTCGCGCAACACAGTTTACTATCATAGAGAATCGTCGAAAACCCCGTAAAAAATTAAAAATTATGTCACAATGACGGCCGAGAGCTATGTAAATTATAGACCACGGTAGTGTGTTAGGTCGCTCGCATTCGAAATCACACGGCGCGTCGTTAATAATAATTTATTGAAAGAGCGTTACAATTAATGATTACAATACTACTTGTAAGTGAAAAGAAAAACTCGACCGTCGCACAGTGGTTCAAAAATGAAAATGGTTGGCCAAAATTCTAATTTTTACAGAAATCTTATAAAATGATCTGTTACTTACAGAATAATTATTATAAAAGTAATTCGTATTCGTATACCGACTTAAAGGGGCCTCCACGCGACCTATTTTTTTCTCAAAAACACTTTTTACAGAAAAAACTGTAACCGATTTCGATAGTTTTTTTTTTTTTTGGAAAGAGAAACACTTCTTACAAAGTGAATTTTACTTAAATTTATAATTTGTGTTCCTAAACCATAAAAAAAATACGATTTTTTCATTCAATCAAATATTGCTTATAAATAAGCCTCTCCAACTTCAAGTGCTCACTAAAACAAAACGCGCAAATACGAGCAACTAATAATGATAGTTTTGTAATCAGTAGATCGTGGTCTAAATGATGGTGTATATATCGCCGTGTAACTTGATGAAAAACATGATTAGATTTGTATGTTTTTAAAAGTGAATAGCTTTATATCGTATTATTTATGACATTGTTCATTTCAATTGCCATATACTGGTTAATAACAGTCATTATTTCATAATTGAGTCATTAAATACTATCTTAGTATTTTATCCAACGTATATAAATTGATAAATACTTTAAAGTTATTTTATTTTATTTGTTGTTGAAAATTAAACTATATGACGATTAGTGACAAAATATCATAATAATTATGAAAAAAACTATATTTCGTCCACTTCAATTATTATTTTATTGGTATTGCTAATATTATTTTGCAATTCGTTTTGCATAATTATTTACTTTGGTTATTACAGAAAATATTTTTGCTATCTTTATTTGAGTATTTTCAAATTCAAAATATCGACTTTTGGCCAACTATTTTCATTTTTGAACCACTGTGCGTCGGGATGAATGTCGTTGTAATTTTCAGTGAGTCAGCAATTATCAGTATTTACTATTTAGCGTTCGTCGAAAAATGCTGTATAAGCATTAAGCATACTAACCTAATATATATATCCACATGTGTTATCTCCCACATAGCATTTGAGAAATGATAATATCTTGTGAATATCTTAAAGTGGTCGAATAATTAATATTTGACCAATAATATTTTATTTTCTTTCTATGATAAAAAAATATTGAACTATATGGTTGCATAAAAATGTTGACTTAATATTTTTATAAAGTTTCCGTAAAAATGTTTTTTTGAAAATATATGATGAAAATATTTTGTAAATGTTTTTTACAAAATGTTTTCAAATATATTATGAACTTTTGGGCCAAAGAATATAACTAAACAATTATTTACTCAACTTTTTAAAATATTTTGACAACTATATTATTTTCCTGAAAATATTTGACCATAGGAAATATTTTTATGTTGTATGGGCTCCGTCTTACAAGAGTACAATATATCAACATTTTATACAATCGAACCGATTTGGTGTTGTTAGCTTTAACGTTAAAATTAATTTACCTATTATCAAATGTAAATAAAAGTATGTTTGGGTGTTGGCAAGCTGGATTGTTATAAAATTCTCCCCATGACATATTTAAGTCAACCACACATAATTCGTTCTGCTGAACACACGTTTCATATGCTGTATACAATATTGGACGGAAACAACAACCCGCGGGTTACCTATACTCAAGGCTGGGCATAAACGAGTTAAAAAGTTACTTTTGGATTTTCTTTAACTTAACGGTTAACTTACTAAATTTCATTTTAATTAACATAAAATTAAACAATTAATTTTGGTCACAACGACGGCCGAGAGCTATGTAAATTATAGACCACGGCGGTGTGTTGGGCCGTTCGCATTCGAAATCACACGGCACAGGTAGCATTCGTTAAAAAAAAATTATTGAAAGCCCCTTACAAATTATTACAATACTATGCGTACATAAAAAGAAAAACTCGGCCGTCGGGCTGAATGTCGTTGCAATTTTAGTGAATTTTTTACTTCGTTACTGAACTTTAATAGGTATAATAACTCCGGAATACTACACGTCCGTCGATATGGTTATTATCGACAAAATCAAGAGTACACAAATATTATTAATTATTATATGTAAAGATATCTCGCAGTTGTCATTTGTAAATTATAGAGGGGACATTTTTTTTTATTTACATATTATTATTATCATAATTTGTGAACACTTCTTATACTTAAGATTCTGAGTTCAGTGATGAATGTATTGGTTTTACAATAGTGTGTTTTTTAGTTTGTGTTTTTCATCACTACCTATTATTGGAGCAGTAAAAATAATTCAATTTTCAACTTCAACATATTTTCTGATAAAAATGTGGATTAAGTTTGGAGGTAAAAATTTAATATTCCCAGTGATGTTTAAAATAAAAAAATAAAAAAAAAATGAAAGAAAAACCGGAATGTTTAAGTAGGTGCTCAAACTGTATTTTCGACAAAATTCGATTTTCTTATTTTGTTGCAATATAATAATAAATAACCTTAAATACTTGACATTTTCAAAAAAATTGTAATGCACCTACATTGAACGTAGTATATTTTTCAAAATACTTTGACTGTTTCTCTGCTGTTTATAAGTAGTTAACGATTAATTAAAATTTATTTCTATAAATGTCAATAAAAAAAAATTATGCTTAGTCAAAAACATTTAAATTTTAATACCTACTTGCCACGTGGTTCCATATTAGTTTTTTATACTAATACGTGAAACAAAAAATACATAAAAACAATATTGTGAAATAGTAGATGATGTAAGTGGGAAGTACTTCCACTTACATTATAAATGTATTAAAGAGAACCTACCTATAATGTAATTTGTAACTTGAAACACATTTTTGTTTTTTTTTATTAATTGTCTTTAAATTGCCCACACCAAACGCCTTAACAAAAGCAAGTACACATTATACACTCTACGTTCGTAAAACAAGTCGTAGTAGTTTTCCGTATTTTAAATATTTTTAAAGCACTTTTGGAGCAATAATTTGTTCACACTGAGGTATCAAATAAAAATAATAGAAAAGCTTGTTAAGTATCTTTGCTGTAGAGTAGGTGTGGAGGGTACATCGTAATTTATTGTGTTAAAAAAATAAAATAGAATTCATATTTTAACTTTATACATTTTTGTATATAAAAAACAATTTAGAGCGAAGAATGAAGATGATCTGCATCTTGTATTTTTGAGGTATTTTAATATTAATACTGCTTTTAGTACCATAAAATGGAGTTACTTTAATAAATTTTTACTGTTTAAAGACAATTTTCCTTTTTATTTTATGGAGACCTTCTGTGGTATTAAGGATAAAACTCTCAAAATGAAATCGTTGTGGCAGCTAGTTATGCTCAATTTTTGAACGTTTTATTTTTTAAATTTCTGATATTATCTTCAGAAATATCAATCTTTTTAATATGCTATCAAAGTTACGCACAACGTCGTGAGCAACTTTGACACCTACATTTCTGAATGTGATATAAAAGTAACCCAATTTTATGAAAACAAATTAAATCATCATGGTACCTACTCTTGTGAATAAAAATATATAAGTGTATCAAAGTAGACCCGCGAAATCAAAGTAAGCCCATTCTACTGTAATTTATTTTTCTATGACTTATACGGGACCTAGATTGAATTAATTTTAACAAAATAAAATAGCATATTATATTATATAATAATTAACTTATATGACGTATACGACGTACCACTAGTAGAACAGCGGGAGTATAGGTTCATAGTATAAATAGATATGACTGAATATAAATATTTTTAAAAATTAATCTTATATAGTGAATAATAAATAATATACGAGTATAGGTACGTAGTGGCGAAAAGGTGCAAGTGAAAATGTGTAACTAAAACAATTTTGTCCATGTTTTTTACAATATTTTTAAATTGCTATTAGTGCAAAAATAAAACTTGTAATACAATTTTTAAGTAATATATAAAATATATATAAATTAATACAAATATAAAAATGTTTATTGACATAACAAACCTATACATTTTAAATTTTTAATTAAGTTAAATTACTATAAACCTTTTGAAAATGTCATTGTGCATAGAAATTATAATTTAAGTACCTAATAGAAAGTAGTGTTTCAAGTTTCTACTGTTAATATTTTTGACCTCACCTAAGTAGTATTAATTAGATACAATTTGATACCAAAAACTCCTCTAAGTTTAAGATTCAAAATTTAATGTCAGGCAAAAAAAAAAACAACACACATCGTTGTAAAACCAATAGTTACATTCGTTGTTCTGCTCAGAATCTAAAAATTGAATTAAAAATCAATCCTTGTAATCTAAAATAAACAAAGAGTTTAACAAAATGGTAAATAACATCGATGAAGTTAATTTTGTTCTAACTGATTAACAATCATATAATATTAAATAACAATATACGTTTGTTTGCCGACCGATAATACGCATATGACATACTCATGACACGAGTCTAAATAGTGTAAATTAAATAAGTAAATAAAACAGTACATATTGTGATAGTTTTGTGTCAATTTTAGTTTTTTTTTTTTTTTAAATTTTAAAAGCCATTTGAAGTGGTTACAAATATTATAAGTTAAAATAACACAAGGTTTTTTCGAATACATTAATAATTACCTATCATTAACTACAAATATGTATTCCTAAATGAGTTTTTACTTTATTATATGTAACCATTACTGTATTAATGGTTTGATATTTAATATAACTTTGTTTTTTTATTCTGATGCAGAATATTTGTCTAAAAGTTTTGGTTTTTAAACGTTATATTATGGCTATGATTATTTTTTTTTTTTATAAACATTTGAAAGGAATACTCGGGGGTTTACATTGATGAACAAATCGCTTCGTATGGTACCATGTTGGATTATCACTATTTATATAATATGTTTGGTGAGTAGGGTCGAACAGGCACGTTTAGGGTGGAATTGATGGGAATGGTCGTATATATATATATATAGGCATACAAAGTGCGATGTTATTATACTCACAAGAAGATAGATGCAGTGCGCACACAGCGCCCCTATGGCAGCTGTGCCAAACAGGCCAAAAATAAGACCTCCGTTTTTGAACGCATTCGGCATGGCCAGGACGCCAGAACCGAGACTACTCTTTATCAGATGTAACAAGGCACCGGTAGCACTGGAAAACCATTTTGTATTTTAGGGACGAATTCAGGGACACACGAACAATAATAATAATCTGGCTTATACTCACGTGGTTGAGTTGGAGTCGTCACGCATCTGGAACGGGTCGTACGGCAGCTGCTTTTTTCCACCCTTGCCACGACGCCACCCCTGTGTTCCGACGTTGCCGTCTCCATCGTTACCATTGTGGCCGTCTGCACCGTGGCCATTCAAATTCACTGTGTGTTTCATACTTTGAAAACTGCTAGAAAATATACGTTGTTATTAATAGGTGTGCCTGTAGTAATTAGGTTTACCTACAATATGCGTCGTTTTGTCGTTATTATAATATAATATCTTAATATCTTCGTTAATGCATGTAAATCGTGCAGTACCAAGGTATAGTATTTATATTATGGTTTCATAGACGACTAAAAGAGCCAAACGACAGATTATTGTGCCCCGAATGATGTGAATAAACAGTTTCGTTGAATAGGAATAATAATATACTGGATACCTATGATTAGTGTTCAATAATTTAATATTAGGTATAATATGTAGGTACATTACCCAAACAGCTAAAATCAAAATTTTTCATCGGGTATTGTACTTTCAAATATTCTTTTGTTCAAGAATCATGGATACAATACTTTTGGTTGAATGACGACAATACAGTCGATAAATAGTTAATATACTAATATAATTTTGGTAATCCGATTAAAAAAATAAAATGAATAACTTTTGAATTGGAGTGAAATATGTAAATATGCAGGTTAAGTAGTGGTTAGTGAACATTGCTTGTCGATCTCGCATCGGTAAAGACAAAAAAAAATAAATATTTAACACATATAATACATAAATACGTATAAGACATTAATTGCTATTATCATGCAAATCTTTGAAATTATAAATAGTTATGTTAAAATACGATATCTAATTGAATACTAATATTAAAAAAATAAATAAAAAAATAAAATTAAGACATAACTCAAACCCGTAAGTAATTTTGTGGTATCAATTGAAAACAAAACAATTTATAAATATTATATTTATGTATTATAATATAGAAGGGCCTATAAAGGCCCTCAAGTAACCCTAGCTATAATATTATACTGTTGGTTCAAACAGACCCTACACAGCTATACATAATAATGATTATTATAAAAAAAATCATAAAGTTTTGGTTTTTGTTAAGAGCATGTGTGTCCATGTTATATAATTTTTAATTAAATCTTAAATTTTAAAGTTGAACCGCTCTAAATTATTTAATTTATTATTATGTTTTTTTTTATCAATTGTAAAAATCAAATAAACAAAAAAGAGAATTTGAAAACTAATAAAATCGTGTTATGATAATTATAATAATTATATTAAGCTTTTGAATGGTGATTTAGTCTGTTGAGAATTATGTCTTCAATTAGATATTGAAGGTAACATAACTCAATGTCATACGTATAGATAAACTTGAATTCAAAAATATTCATTTAAGCTAAATCCTAATATCTCACCTAGTATAAGTAGGAATTCGTATTTATTATATTTAATGTGTATAATGTAGGTCGTAGGACAATAATAGTTTATTTTATATTTTTCTATGTATTATTGTATCAATAAGGTATATTATATAGCAATATATAATAAATAAATCTTTATAGTTTGAATAGAATAGGTAGATAAGAAATATCTGTAATGTATGATAGCTACACAACTTATTATTTTTAATTTTTTTAAATTTTTTTAAATTTTTTAATTTAATTCACTAATAAATTGATATACAGTATATTACGCTAATGCATAATATTATGATGTCACTTAAATAAATTTGTGCTATGTACCTACTTACCTATAACTAAAGAACTTAGAAATCATAAGTATATAATACATATTACATAGTTACCTACATATTATTATATTTTATGAGTAATATAGGCACTGAATTACATACTTAATACATGTATTATATTTCTTAGGATAACCTTGAATACTTCAATTGAGCCATAGGTACAATAATAATATGTAATATTCAAATTTCAAATTGATAGGACATTTTATGAACTATAGTTCTTTGTTTCATATAATAATCCAACACAGTATATCTTTAAATAATATTATGGATTTCTTTTGAATGATATATTTTTTATAACATTTCATAAAAATGTGTTTATTGGATACTTGAAACCATTTATAAATCATAATTAAATCATAATTAATTTTTAATTATTAAATTCATAAAGTAATATTTTTTTATCCATTAGAATTCTTAAGAAATATTTGTTTAGTTTCAATTAAATAATTAAAAATACATACTCGATTACGGTTTGAAGTAAAATATTATATGTTAAAATGTCGATTCTAAGTGCTCATCAAACAATAATAATATATAGTTTGTTCTTGTGTCTTTTTGAACGATAACCGTTTGTATGTACAATTTTACAAAGTGTACAGTGATATCATTATCAAACAAAAAGACCTTTCCCTATAGGCACTGTAAATACTGCCTTCGTCAACACACGCACTTCGTTGTATAAACGTATAGTTATACTACATTGGACATACGATAAAGACGAGCAAGAAAATAAAATAATAATGCGAATAATAACTGTTAACACTCGTCGAATCACTTGAATCTCAAGAGTAGGTATCTACCTGCATGAAAAATAAATATAGGATCTACTTATTAGTTATTTCACCGTGCTTTCCTCTTATCGCCGACATCCCGTAGTCGTTATATTATCTTAAGCAAGACACAAACACGCGTGGCAGGCACCTGAAGCCTAATCGTCCTATATTATGTACATTGTACATTTCTTGTTTCCTTACCGCTATTAATGAGAGTAAAAGCTTCTAGCAAAAAAAATGTTTACATCCTCTCGAGACTCGAGGGAGAGGTGGCGGCCACTCTAGATGACGGTTACGTCACTCCATCACGACGCACAATATTCTACCTTACTCATAATAATTATATGCAGATGCAACAAGTTCCACACTCATATAATATAATATATTAATAAAATATGCGAAAAAGATGTCGACGACCCCCAAGCAGAGTTGAGATGTTTAAAACATTTTGTTTTAAACACTTGTTTAAAACATGTTTTAAACATCTAAATTGATCAAACATGGTTTTGTTTAAAACGTTTAAAACAAATGATTTAAACAACATAAAAAAACAGTTTAAAACAGTTTAAAACGGAAAATCATCATTTATGTGCATATAACTTATTATTTGTAAGTTCACACTGGCTACTCCTATTTATTATTATTTTTTATTTCATAAACAAATTTAAAATTTATAAAATGTATAATGATAATTTTACTTATTTAGATAATAGATTACTAACACTTCAATGGTTATATAATATATTACTTCTGTAGTTCTTTAGGTAATATAATTATTAATTATTTATTTATTTGTTTAAATTACATACCAATAAATAACATAACAATTACTATTTAGTAATTAGTAATTAGTTGTATTCCAACATAAATAAAAAAAAAAATATTTAAATTAATATCAACTTGATAGGTAACAATGTAACATAATATTTAAATATCACAATTGTCTTAATAGTTAATTGCATATCTTAGTCCGTGGCGCAAACCCGCCAAAATTGAAAATAGTAAATACAGTAATCAGTATTCTTTATCACGATGTAGATAACAGATCAGTTCTTTATCATCAATCATTATCAAAATATTCAAAAACGATTTTTAAGTGTAAAACCGATAGTCGTGGTTAAATTACACGCTAGTTATAAAAAAATTATGATATTAAATTATTAAATAAATGATTTTTTTTAAATAAATTACATAATATTTTGTTTTAAACTCGATTAAATCATGTTTTAAACATGTTTAAAACAGCTGAAAAAATCATTTTAAAAAAACATGTTTTAAACAAAAAAATCATGTTTTAAACGATTAAAACAATTTTTTTGATTTTTTTAAAAAAATCATTTTTTTAATCAACTCTGCCCCCAAGCGATCGTGATGACACGTGTATACAGCGTATACGTGCAAATGACAAAATAAAACTACCCAATAGAATTGAATAAAGAAAGCGAAAAACACCTCTTACCTTTAGCAGCTGGGGTTGCAGGTGGTGGTGGTGGTGGTGATTTTGGTATGTGCTACAACTGCTGACCGTGCCGCAGCGGAAACGCTGCGATTTTTCTTTGCTCGCCGCAATTGTCACGGTCGATGCTGCTGCTTTTCTCGTCCAGTCGTTCCGGTGTCCGATCAATTTATTCAGCGTGCCGGTGTACAGGCAGGCCGTCCGTCCTATGTCAGCGGTATCGACAAACTGAACAGATTTATTTTAGACTTGAGGCGAATGTGAGTAAAATATATAACGATGACGACGACGACGACAGTTTATTGTTATCAAAATATTTTAATTAATTTTGATGCCGATTACGTGGATGGCAGCCGGTCATCATTATCTGTCAGTGGTGACTGGTGTATTCTCTTCAAATCTGCGCTTGCTTAACAGTTTGCTCGATAAATGTTGGCGAAGACGTCGTGTTACTGCTGAGGGTGCTGCTCTGTGACTAATACGCGACTATCAAACGAAACTATTATATGTCAATGAAGAACGAATTTGACAACAGAATGTAATAATAATATTGTATAGAGACGACATAATTATAATTGAGTGCGTAGATTGCACTAATTTGTCTTAATGATAGAATCAATCGGAGCAGCTATACGTCCCAAAGTGGTGACGGCGGCGCCTCGTAATGACAATAGCGATAACGCTCGCGATAATAATAATTATTACTCTGACCATGGGCGTCGAGCGAGCAACACGCGTAACCGAATGCAATTTGAACTCGCGGAAAACCGATCACCAATAATAATATTGCATAATGTGCATAATATGCCAATAATATATTATACATTTTATTATTAAACGATATCACATATTATAATATACGACGACGATAAGACAGTTAGCATGTTCATTGTTCACTGTATACCTATGTATCTCGTGGTTTAATTATGCGTCGGGATCACCTATTGATTTTTGTAAGAATCGGTTTCGGTTATCGCGTTATCAACATATATACTTATTAAAATAATATATAATAATATAATAGATATTCTGCTATATGAATCAATATCCAATTATTTTAAGTACTTACGATACTATTCGTAATTGTTATGGTACGATTTACTATTTGCGCGTTAATTATAAAAACGTTCCTTACGAATTATTTTATCAAAACAACATGTATAATATATATTATATTATTATTTTTGTCATTTAAATTGGCTGAACCGTGATAACATAATTTATTATAAGATTCAATATTTATAAGAAGTTGGTGGTATCTTCTAACGAGTTTTTTGTCTTGTTCAATATTATTATGTCATAGTGTCATACTATCATTGTAGGTAGGTACCCTAGAGCCAGTAGAGCATAAAGCGAGGATTGTATATCTTCACAAAATAATAATAATAATAAGATTCAAGATTCAAAGTTTTATCGGCTCAAAGTTGTTTTGTTTTGACCAAAAGCAGTTATTTTTGTTTTTATTTGTTAAAATGCGTAATATAAGTTATAAGACAATATTGAAGATGTTGGAGCGAACATTTAAGGAATAGTTAAAATTATCATTTATCAAGCTATTCCGTCGTTACGGTACCATTACTTAACAAATTGCAATATCTTTATTTTTTTAATCAATGATGCATGCCTGTGGAACCAAATACCAATAATAACTAATAAGTACTAGAAAATTTAAAAAAAAATGATAACCGTACGGTGTACACGATAATCAATAATTATAAAACAGTTTATAAATTAATAATTATTTTAAGCAACGTTTAGATGAAATATAATGTTAATAAATGTATAATAATATCTTAATAAAATAATAAGTCATATTATTAAAATTTTTAGTTTGAAACCATTTGTTATTTTAATTAATATTATATAATTACATTTTATGACACATCTATCTTGTGGTCATATGATTTAATTTTAAAAAGGCCAAGTTTAAATTTTTTTTTGAAAATTAATATTTGTTTCTAATCGGAATTAATTTTTTTTATACATTTTGTATAGTCACATATAATATGATTATTAATTTTATTAATTTAATAAAGATTATATATTACGATAGTTATATACCTACTCAGTTTTAAGATATTATGTAGGTATATCTAACTATACATTGTTATAACCTCTTGTTAGTGTTTGCATAAGACATTAGTGCTTTTTGAATGAATATTATAAATGTTCAATTTAAGATATTATATAATGTTGATGATAAAAATTATTAAATTTGAACTGTATGATTGTTTGATTTAATCTGAATTAATTGTAACTTTGTATCATTTTCTACTAAGATTATAATTATTGGTGTACCTAATATAACTAAATTAACTTAATTATAGCGTTTCGTATTAGTATTTATTCATAGAAAATAAATATGTATTCGGTGTTCCTATAGAAATAAAATGTTGAGCTTAATATTATAAGTATTTAAACTAACTTCAATTATTGAGTACTTTTTTTATCTACATAAGTTTTTGAGAGCATTTATTTTTTAGTACTTGAATTTATCTGTTTTTTGAAAACTCTTATCTACTTGTACCTACTTTTATTTATCGCTTCACTTAAACCTTTTACCTCTAAGTAAGTATTATATTTTTTACTGTGTTAAACAATTTTACAGTTATAAATGAAAACATAATATATTTTTTAAATTCTATTAAACTGTTTAAATGGAACTTTGGAAATCGTTCTATCCCCCGTTATAATGTAAAAGTCTATAACAATTAATATTACCTATAATGTGCACACTAATAAAAAATTAAGAAAGGTGGCGCTAGAAGGTATTATTCTGCTGTAAATTAGGTATTATAGGTGTCGTGTGGATCACTGTAATGGACGTGTTAAATTTGAATTCAATGGTATAATATTATCATTTCATTCGAAATACGATTTTGAGCAATAAGTATATATTATATATATTTTATGATAGTATTGTAATTTTTTTTTGTTTAAGTTTTTAGTAACCACCACGAATAATAAAATTATAATAATAATAATAATTACAAAAAATCAACTAAAACCTTTATTCTCCACTTAAATATCTAGTTTCGTAAAATTTCAACTTAAAATGTATACTAAAAACAAAACTTGTAAATATAATTTTTAGATTGTTTGGTTACATTATGATATACTTGGGAAACCTTGTTTCAAATTTTCAATCCAGGTAGATATAAAATTAAACATTTTATTAATTATTAACTACAAAATAATTTACAATTTGATCTAAATTATAGTCATCGATTTTGATAAATGTTATCAACATTTGATCTTTAAATGCATATTAAATAAGTTGCTCTGCTGTACAGTAATTTAGTTGGTATTAAATTTGAATTGAATGATATAATACCATTGTATAAGAAAAACGATTCTGAGCGGAGACGGTATGTCAGTCTAGGTATAAGACATAATATTATATACTTTAATACTTATCTATGGTATTAAAAAAAATTGACCTATAATAAGTTCCAAAATAATCATATCACAATATCCATTAGGTACTTATAACGCGTTATACATCAACAGCAAACCCTGATACTACCATGTATATATAAAAGTGTACTTTAGAAGTTTCAAGTACCCACGAATTATATTATACAATATCAACAAAATAATTAAAATAGTTATTCTAGGTTTTTTATTAAGTAATTTCGTCCAAATTTGAACTTAAAATTACTATACAAATAAACTGTGCTTCTTTATTTTTTAGATTTTTTGGCAACAGAATTAACTACTTACGTGGAATCTTGTTTTAAATTTTTAATCCTTCGATATAAAAGTTGAACATTTTATAAATTTATAAACTACAAAATAATTATTCAATTTTAAATTTGATTAATTTTGTCAAAATTCGATCTTTAAATGCTTATAAAAAAGAATTGTGGCTATGTATTTTAAATATTTTTCAACTGATATTGTAACAATATATTAGGAGCCTTGTATTAAATTTTTACGCTTTTTGGCCGAACAGATAAAACTTTATAGATATTTATAGAAAAAAAAACTAAAAAAAATGAAAACTGAAAATGTCCGTAAACCGCTCAAAAAGAGTCAAAATATTTTCAAAATTGTATGGTGTATAGGATATGCTAATATAAACATTCAGTTAAATTTACATGTATATACATTAATTTGTTTTAGAGTTACACCAAAAACCAAAATCGATTTTGTGGAATACCGATTTTGCTTAAAAATTCCAGTTTTTTCCTTAATTTTTATGTTGTGAAAACTATTTGGAATTTAATTAACCTTAAAAAAACCTCCTGAATGCACCAACAATATTCACTTTTCAATCGAACAAGATACCGAAGTTTAAAATCGAAGCATTATTTCGACTACTTATCGTGTACACAGACACAAAATAATAAAAAAAATAAAAATAAAAAAATAAGAATATAAAAATAGCGTTCATTCATCGGTCCACTCAGAATCTAAAATATTCGTGCTTATATATTTTAATATTTTTGAATTGCTAGTATTACAACTTGAGTAAAGTAGTATTCAATTTGCAAGCTCTTTGACACAGCTTAATATTTTTTTATCGACATTGTAGAAAAAAATTCCTATAAATAGGCAAATAGCTCAAAAAGAGTTTAAAATATTCTGAAAATGTTATCATGTATAGAAAATGATAAAATAATCATTCGATGAAAATTTTCTGTCTTAATAGTTATTAAAGTATATTAGGTATAGACTATAGAGTATCTGTCTTATTTGTTTTTGAAGTACAACAATATAAAAAAATTGTTCCTTGAGAAATTAGTTTACGAAATTTCCGTTGTCAAAACAATTTGAATTTGAAATTTAAACATGTATATGACTAGAAAGTAAATTTTTTTTTTTAAAGGCAGATTTACTTATGAAGGAAAAGTATTAAGCTTTCAAGTCTTTTGATAGAGTGAAATATGTTTTATCGAAAATTATTTTAATAAAAATAATGGAAATCGAATATGTCATAAGAAAATAGCTTAAAAACACTTAAAATATTTTGAATATGTTATCATATTTAGGAAATGCTAATACAATTTTTTTTTTAAATCATGTAGGTATCTAGTTATGTAAATATCTAAGTATCTAGGTATCTAGTATCTAGTTCCTATATTTTTTTTCTAATTACAATAAAAAAAAATATCGTTTTTATCAAAACCTAGTTTTGCATACAAATTTCCGTTTTTCCTTCCTTAATTTTTCTTTGTTTTTCCTGATAACTTCTGGAAACTTTCAAGTTTAACTCTCGTAGCATCAACTAGTTTCACTTTCCCACCTGTAAAGATGTTAAAGTTGAAAACCGAAGCATTGTTTCGACTATACTTATCGTGTAAACAGACATATACAACAAAAAAGAAATACTCATAATTGTAAGATCAGTACATCCATCGCTCCGCTCAGAATCTAAAGTAATTTTTAAATATTGTACCCATACAAAAATGTCCATCTTTAAGATGTTAATTAATTGGTATTTCGATAAAGCACGGCGAAACAAAACTTTTTGTGTTTTTAATGTTGTTGATATAATATTATAGATATATTATACATTAATGTATGGGCGTGATGGCAAAAGTCGATTACCGAGAAGGTTAAGTAACTACGATATGTTTTCGATACTACAATAGTTTTAATTTTTAATGACCTGCATTACTGATTCATCAACACAAATACCTATTTAAATAAATAATTATTTTATTTTCATGGCAATGCGCCGTCGTTATCTCGAATATTATAAATGCGCTCTTCCATATAATTGTTTTGAACTATTTGATATGTAGACATATGTATATAATAATACATAATACTATAATCTACGGTTATTTACGTCTACTAAATTGTTAATGATATTATCTTGTTATTATTAATTCAGTGTAACACCCATATTATCATTTGAACTAGCTGTGTAAAATGTAAATCCGTAAAATCAGTAGGAATCGTTCAAGACCGAAACTACAGTTTTTCTCTTTAAAAATTGTATCGGAAGTTAATGTGATTCAATTTCCGCCACTGTTGTCAAGATTACATAATGCAATACACGGAATTTCAAGAAAATGTATTGACATTTAATGTCTGAGTAGGTGTCTGAGTATCTGTTGGTGGGCATAGGTATTTAATATACCTTCGTCTTTTGTTCGATTTAGAACACCAAATTAAATAATTCCAAAGCGTAGTTAAATCAGAATGTACCTACTAAAACAAATGTATTTATAACTAACATATAAATTAAATAATTGATCCTATAAGTGAATAGATAATAAATATACCTACCAATATCTACGATGTATTGTACACATAAAACGTTGTTTATTTAATAGTTTTACTTTTTCACAACTTCAATTTGATTGGCATGATTTTAGTTAAAATCAAAATTATAATTTAGTAGATACATAATATTACATTTTTTTTTTAAAGATTATTTTAATACTTTAATTTTGTTAGATAATAAATAATAATAACAGATTCACCAAAATATTATTTTTATAATTTCTATACCTACGCTATATTTTGACATTTTTATAAAAACAGTTAGAATTTTTTAAATGTATGATAGTTTTATTTATTGAGTAGACACTAAATATACAAATAGAATTATTATATGCAGGTAAAAACTTAAAAGTTTGTTTGATTAAGAATCAAATATTTTGCTGTGGAAAAATTAAATATTTAATAAAAAATCTAATATAAATATAAATAAACAAATGTAATAATCTTATAAGATAACTACCTACATATAGTTTAATAATTTTCAACAAATTGGATATATTTTTTTCTCGTAGCTATAGACTTTTGTTCAGTTTTAATTGTATGCATCATATAATATACAGTCGTATCATTCTTAAAACTTTCAGTAAAATCAGAAAATTAAATATTATTTAATTCTAATGAAAATGTTAAAAATCGTGTTTTTTGTAGCTGAAAGCTACCCAGGTAATAATAATTTTAAGTATCACATTTTTTATTTTTATAAGTTAGTTTTTTTAATGGATTTTTTTTTTTTTTAAATTGTTACCTATTCATGTATTATCATTTATAAACTAATCCAACATAAAATTACATATTTTTTCTCGTCACATTGTTTATTATTAGTATTGATTTAGAAACATAAAAATATAAAAAGTGTAGGTATACAGACAAAATCATTGATACGTATCACTTACCTGTCCTAGGATTAGTGTTGACTGTTGACATCTCGAATACAAGTCGAAGTGGTGTAGGCACTTGAACGTATATTTTGAACATCCATTGACGTTTATTATAAGTTATAACTTACCTACAGTAAATATTAATTTCGTTGTCACACAAAATACACAAGCATCGATATTGTAAATCAAAATGCTATAAATTTTTTTTTTTTGATAGATATATTTGACAACAATAGGCGTGAAGGCGATTTTATGAGATTGAAGTTCAATAAAATACTATTTTAAATTGAAATAAAAATCGAACCTTTTTCTACTTTCGATTAAATTAAAAATGAGCTACACATGTTCAGTGTTTTTGACGGATATTCACTGATAATTCACGTAGTTAAACTCTCTTTGATTAGGCCATTTTTTCTCAATCACAATTACTAAATAATTGTGTACCGACTTGTTCACATTTTTCATTTATTTACCATTTGATATTTAACACGAATACCTATACGAAACTGTACTACCTAAAGTTTAACTATTTAAAAAAGACTAAAATAAATAGTAGGTAGGTACTATAAACTATAAGAGTGGCGTACATGGACATTTCCAATGGGATGAGGTGTTGAATTAAAAAAATCATATCTATATATGTATAATATAATATATCAAAATATTTTTGAAATGTTATTAACTCAATATTATTTACCTATACGTATACTTAAAAAATACCTCGGGGGATTGAACACACCTCCCCACCCGTGAGTGTGTGCCACTGTACTATAAAGTTGCATCATTATACAAATTTATACCTATTTAGTGCTACCTTAAAAAAAAACATTTTGTGAATAATTTTTTTTTTAGATGGCCCGCGGCAACATAGGGGGTGGGGGTGGAACGGTGAGTTGTTATATTGTATAGGTTTGGTACACGTATGTGTGTTGTGGAAAAATTTCTAGTGGGACACCTGTAGGTTTCTGTCATGCCCCGGGTGCGGGATGGCGACACTTGTTCTCCGGACACCGTGACTTGCCCGAAGAAAAATGCTGCCCAGTGGCCGCAAGAATCAAACCGGCGACGGCTGCCGACGCCTTAGACCGTTCGGCCACCTCGTCCCCCTGTGAATAATATTATTAGTATCCGTACAATCTATTGTACATTTATGATAGTTTAATAAAAGACAAGTGCACACAAGTACTACGGGCACCTGCTTCAGGAACATCTCAAATATTTCACTGAAATGGCTGCACCTGCACTTACACCTGCATTATAACATAATAAAATTGAAAATTGCATTTTGTATTTTTGTATGGTTTATCTATATACATAATATTATTATGTTTCATGTTATATTTATTTATTAAAATATGCTGTTTTAGGAAATACATTGAATTTGTTACTCTAATTTTGGAGGTATTTATTATTTAGGTACTTATAAGTATTGGCGGTTATTAGGATATGATGATGGTTATTTAGGATAGCATTATAGTGACCAAAAAATAACACAATATAATATACTATAATATGATTATATTAATTAACTAAATCTATGATTAAAAATAATAGTTAAAAATATTACGAAAAACGTAAGCAAAACGAATCAGTCGCATTAGGATAAACATTTAACGGTATAGCCATATATGAGCAAAATCGAGGGAAATTCACAAAAATAACTAGTGCAATAACGGTTATGTTCAATATTATGTACATTGGCGGTCCTAAACAGGGGTAAAGTGGGGAAAAATGGGGGGACTAATGTATCCATATAGTTTTAAGCGTTCCATATATAATTTTATGTATAATGTCTAATGTATAAAATCCTAATTTGTTAAAAGGGGACGCTTTTTAACCGCCGTCAGAGGTAGGGGGACTGAGTCCTCCTGCTTCCCCCCACTTTAACCCCTGGTCTTAAATATTATAATATTGTGGTACAAGTGCGGGATGCCGGTCGTCGTGGACGTCGGTGTTGTAGTGAGGACACCCCGCACTGGCCAGCATACGCTTGAATCTAAACTCCGTCGTAGAAGGTAAATCAAATGGTGGGCAAGTTAATGAAAATAATTAACTGTGACAAGTTAAGTTAATTCAATTAAATTGCCTTTAATTAAGTTAAAAGTAAACAAAGAAAAAAATTTAACTAGATAAGTTTAAAGTTAAGATAATAGAGAAAATAAAATTAACTTGTCTCAGTTAAAAAAAAGTTAATTTTTTTGAAGGTACAATATATTTAAGTCATAAACTACCATAGTATTTTGTTATACACAAACATTTACCAAGACATTTAACACTGTGTAAAAAATTAGATTATTATAATATATAATTCGAAAATAAATTACCAAAATCGTAAAAAAAGTCGACGAATCAGTATTACCTAGTTGATTACGCATGACTCGAAAAGAAAATTAACTTAACTACACAACAATGATAATTAACTGTAAAAAGTCGAGTTACAACAATAACAATTTTAACTGAGTAAGCTAATAAGTTAAAAACAAAAATAATTTAAGTTAAAAAGTTAAAAAAAATTAACTTTAACTTTTTAACAAGTTAATGTCTCCCTTTGGACTATAGATACACAGGTTTTAGGTAAGTAGACATAATGAACAAACACACTGTTTCATTAAGACGCATTGCGCCGAAAGCTGTTTATTAATTATTATACAAATCGAAAATAAATACACATGATCGTATACAGTACGAATAAGTAAACGGTTGCATAGTCGGTTTTGGATGCTAGTCGGTGGTGCTAGTCGGAAAGACGAGGACGTCGGTGGAACATGAATTTGGTTGACGGGGCGAGCAGAGGTGCGCGATGACCATCGAGGTCGTATCGCTGTTCAGCTCGTAGGAGCGTCGATCGACAAAAAATAATAGCGTCAGGCGCGATCGAATATCGTTCCGAACGTGTGGCTCGGTCGAGGGCTGTGAGCCAATGGGGGACGCGAGATCAACGTTGAAAGGAACATAAATATACCTAATAATATAGAAGTTTTATAATAAAGTAAATCCCGAATATAAAACAAATTGATCCACGGAGCGGATGGTAACGAAAGGCGAGAGAAAAATGGTGATACGGGCCCTGTATCGCAACAATATTAATTATTTATGTTTTAGTTTTATTTATTCTTCACGAAGATAATGGGCCCCACTGAACATATTAATATAATATAATTAATATTATATTATGACGTATGGTCTGGGGCAGGAGTAAACATTTCTTTTAAGTTGTAAAAGGCCCCGCCGCCCAGCGCGGACAATCCTAATATCACGTAAATAACATTTTTTATGTGCCTTAATTTTCTTTTGACGGCGATTTTTCTCTCTTTCCAATTGTCAACCCTTGATGTCAAAGCCGTTGATGACGCCAATCCGATTTGGTTCAATTCGACATCGGCATCAGCTAGTTCTTCAAAAGAGTCGTCCTCACTCTGTAGGTCCCAATACCACACAGTTTCAAGTGCTGCGGGTATCAGTAGACCTAGGACCGAAAAACCAACAGAACCCACTAGAGAAATCATGGGGCCGACATCCGGCACCACTGTCGCCACAATAACTGCAATCACACGTAAAACCATAAAACGTCCATTAATAATTTACCCATCAACTTGTCACGACCGAACTCAAACTTGTATCGATGAATTATCGATAATTTGTTAGTCCGTAAATAAGATGCGTGATAACAGACACGAAACGATATACCTACTCCAAGTCGTCAAGTATCAAGTTCGCACATTCTCATAACACGATTAATATAAATCTAAGCTAGATATTATGTCTTGTGTATACACTTACCGGTACCGATTATCAGTGAGAATCTCATAATATTGTATTTATTTTTATTGTTCACTTCTTGTGCAGTGTCCGATCCACCTTTCGTAGAAACGTTTGCATCCGACCTTCTCAACAGCCACTGCCATACGAGGTCAGCAGTGACGGTCAGCTGAAGGCCGTAGGTCATCAGTATGCCCAACGTAACAACAATTTTTACGCACTCTGAAAGACTATACAAACACAAAATCGACAATTACAGTATAATAAATAAAAGCTTATCACGAGCCGTTTATGGGCGTAGTGTATAAGTAATATATATGCAGAATATTATGTCAACCTGTTGTCTGATGGTAAGTTGAGTGGTACACTTCCTAAGCACCTTTCTCCGTATCGTATGTAGCCGAAAAATCCCAACGCACCGTTCAGCAAGACAATGATCAACATTGACCAGTGTAGTGTGTATCCCGGTGGTCCAGCTAGTTCGAGGGGTTTTTTCATAGAGTTTTCAATGTGCATCAGCTATATACGTGAAAGGTACAGGTATTTGAGTACGGCATGAGATGGACGGATGGATGACATATTGAACAAGAAAGAGCAAAATTTAGTCTTAAATATAGTATTATAGCCCATAGGCAGTGATGCTTTATTTAAGGGGTGGACTTTATTTAGAAAAAAAAATATATATATTACTCTTAGATTTACCATAACCATATTCTCATGACCAGTTATATATTAATGAATAAGACATTTAAATATTCAGGTGGATGAACATTTTTTTTACACTTTTGCACCCCCCTTATAAAGTTTGCCCAAATGAAGTACTACCTATAGCCTATAGGTATAATATATGTATATTATATTATAATATATTATTAATTCTAAGTAATTTCAACTTTAGATTTAAAGAAAAACTATTTTGTAATATATAATTATGGGATTTTCTTATATACACAATATATTATATATTATTATGAATTATGGTACTATATTATATATTTAAAATGTGTTACCATTACTATAATCCAGCGGTTCCCAAACTGTGCGCCGCGGCGCCCTGGTGCGCCGCGATGTCTTTTTAGGGGCGCCGCGTTGCCGTAGAAATTTACCTAGTCTAAAAATAAATTTTAACTCGATAACGGCGGCGAGGGTAATGCGACAAAACCGATTACTATAATATCGGTAGACAAAAATAATTTTTTTTCTCCGACTTCACAAAACTGATAAACTGTTTATCGTTATCGGTTCTGACGCATTATCCTCACCACCATTAATGAGTTTAAATTTATTTTTAGACCATAGTCATGACTTTATGAGACGTTTGATAAAATTTGTTTTCGGATTAGTATGACCGCCAGTCTCGCGTAGTGTGTTGCTCTATCGTGTATTCGTGTTCGTCGTTTTTATATAGAAAATTTGTTAATTTTGTGACTTTTTTTAAATCATGGATCGATTTTTATTGAACAGTCATAAACGTTGTGAAGAGGAGGAAAGTATACCCTCAACCAGTAACAGCCCGACTGTAAAAAAACGAAAATATCGGAAGTATGATGACAATTACTTGGAATATGGTTTTACTTCGACAGAAGTGAATGGTGAAGAAAGACCATTATGTGTAATGTGTATGAAAGTTTTAGCACCAGAATGCATGTTGCCAAGTAAATTGAAGCGCCATTTGGAAACGAATCATAAGTATGCGGTTGGAAAATCTCGCGATTATTTTGATAGAAAGAGGAAAGAACTAAAACAGGAAAAAAGTATATTTTTTAAGAATGCATCAATACCAAACAATGCATTGATAGCCTCTTATAATGAGGCAAGCAAATATGCAAGCACATCCATCACATTAATTTTATACCTATCTATTTCGACCTCTAAATATAAATGTAAATCTTCAAAAATAATTAAAATGTGTAAAAAGTATATAACTAAAATTAAATAAATATTCTTGTATTATTATTAAAAAATGGTCTGGTTTTTATTTGTTTTTTATTCATTTTTTATGATTAGTCATGCTATGTCTTGGGAAGGGCGCCTTGAGAAAAGTTTAGTTCAAAAAGGGCGCCGTGAGCGAAAAAAGTTTGGGAACCGCTGCTATAATCAATATTCGTTCACGACTATAACATATAGTTAACAACTTAAATTAAGTAGGCAGTGAACTACTAAATACTATAATTGTAATTTTTACTCTAGGATAAGATTGGAAAACTTTAAATTTATCTTCATATTGCTTTAAGAATAACATGTTAGGATTCTATAGTTGTTGTTTTACATATTTTTTTTAGTGAGAATCAATAGTTATATTGTGATTTGTGTTGTAGAAGTTATGTAAGAATTTGCGATCAAGTAAAACTCGTACATTTATGTTTGTACTAATGTTAAATACCATTGATTAGACTTTTAAATTTAAACATTTTCGAACTCAAAAAAACGTACAGGGTACACCTACATTACAATATTATATACCATATAGATGTGAAATAAATTACCTATACTAATAAAAGAAAATAAAAGTATTTTACTTTAAGCACTAATAAAATAATAACACTATTATTATGTCGTAAAAATGATTTTAATTGAGTCAATGAAGTTGAAAAAAAACGGACGATTGTAAAATTCCACCAATTATAAAAATACCTATTTTGTACCCATATGTATAAATATCACCGGTATATATTTTTAGCCTGAAAAATATGTAAATTTCACTGGTACCAACTTTCGGCCTGTAAAATATATGTTAACTCTACCGATATTATTTTTTGACAAGTTAAATTATAATTTTTAAATTTTAAATAACATCTAAATTGTATTAAGTATATTATTGGCACATATTGTTTTCCTCAATTTAATGTTAAAATTGTAATGCAGTTAATGTTATCGACTATAATTTGTATTCCTTGAATATTTGATTTTTTAGTTCTTATCGTGAAGATTATGATATTATTACATTGTAAAGTGGACGTTTTTCAAACTCTTTTAACTATAGCTACTACACATAGATAGATATTAGATATACAGGATGTAACAAGAAGACCTGACAAAAAAAAAAAAAAAATGATGCTATTTAAACGTTTGACAAAATTTGTTAAAATTATATGATTAGTAAATAATTTAAAAAATATATTTACTCATGTTAGCATTTTGAAAAAAGTTATTACGTTCCAAATTAATTCAATAAAAAAAATATTGATATTTTAAAAAATAAACTACTTGACTTAGAGAAATGTTTTTTCCATCAAAATTATTTTTATAATCAGATTCACAAATTGGCTATTAAAAATAAAAATAATTTTTTTTATATTATACGTGTAACGCAAATGAATATCAATTATTTATAAAAAAAAAAATTTAATATTGATTAATATTGAAAATTATCTATCAGGTCTTCCTGTTACACGCTGTATAATAGAACTTAAGAGGACGCTACTGTAAGGAGATTATCTGTGTTTGTGTGTGGCTGTTTTACAATAATTTAGTTTTTAAGAGATTTATGTGAATTTTTAATTAAATATAGCCCACTGGTTACTAAATATTATAAATCTAAAAGGAAAGATTTAATAACACATATTATTTTGCCTTAGTTTACATAAATGTGGGCTTACACTATAAAAAAAAAAATTGTAAAAAAAAACAACTCTCACCATTCCGACGCCCTCCATCGAGCATAGGGCACTTCCGGCAAACAAAGTCCATCTGGCAATCGGCCACACCACCATTTTGGCCATTTCTTCTGGGTTGAGCGGGTTGCGCCCATTATCGTCCGTAAACACGAAATAAAATAGCACTAAGGTCCCGACTGACATAAGTGCGTTTGCCACAACAGAAAACGGTACCAAGTATTTTATAAGCTGAATCATTCCCATAGGGATTATAAGAATTGCAACACATAATGGGTAGTAGCGGACAGACAGCCCGTGCAATGCGTACCCCAATGTGCCCACTTCTGAATCCTTAGTGTGAACGTCGACTATCTGTAATGGAAAAGGCGGAGGGTGAATAATGTGCGATTATTAATATAAGTATTTTGGAACCGTAGGAGGGCTGTACATTATTATAAAGACGTTTATACGGCAGTGCGTTCAACGAGTCTCGTTGTCAAGTTGTTTGCAAAGATGAAATTATTTTATTTAGACTTATATTGAAATGTATTACTTTTTAAGCTTATGATAATCTGCAGCAGTGTAGGTACTTAGTACCATCATAATTATTCCAAAATAGTATTGCGTTTAATTAATAGACTTGAGGTTAGGTATAACAGCATGTTAAAACTTAAAATAAATGTTAGTTGTGAACAATTACAATTTTAAAGCTCTTTTTCAATCATTTTAAATCCAACGTAATACTAAATCAATTATGAGTAGGTAGTATGTCAAAAATCAAATTTCAAAAATATTTATGTACTACTTAATATTTTATATTACAGGGACTTCTGGAAGATGTTGTTTATATTAATAAGTATCTATTAATTATTAAGCGTATGAATAATAATAACTAATAACGATCTCGTTGGCAGTATTCTTTCTCGTTGATACATTTTTTCGAACATTTTTTTTATAAAACATAAATTACTATACACTTATACTGCATATTAAAATGAGAGAATCGTTATAATTCACTGTATATTTTTGTTTAAATAAAACTATAAATGTAAATTATGAACTCGCAATTAAATGAATTCAAATGTTGGTGTTCGTTGTTCATACAAATATGAGATAGCCAACTTATAATAAAGTTTATAGTTGGGTACCTACTACATTTGAAGGGCTCCGTGCAACAACGAGACAAGTCCACTTTTTTTAAAAAAATAAAATAAATTTTATTTAAATGTTTTGAGTTTTGAGAGCCGAATTACTGTTTTATAATGTGTTTTCCTATGATATCTGAAGCGTCCAAAAACCTATATGTTAAGTCCACTGAAATGTGCAGTATAAATGTAAGAGGATAAACGTGTTGAGTTACCATGCATGCAATACAAATAAGCGTTTTAGTGTCGTTACTATATTTTATGTTATTATTAACTATCCGGCATGTATATTATTATCCGGACTAGTCGTACCTGCTTGGTGGTGCTGGCCACGATGCACACGTAGATGATGTTGACTCCGTAATAAGTCACGATCAATGTAACAGTGGTTAACTTTCTGTTCGCAGTGTATGGAGTTACGGCAGTGAAGTAAGCAAATAAACAAACAAACAAAATATTTGACGGTTAGTAATAAATCAGAGAGCCCGAGATTCAGCTCAGAAATGTATAATATTGCAAGATAGAGGGTGTATAGAGGAGTGGTGAATTGGTACACATGACTCAGAATCCTAAAATTCAAAGGGATCCAGCTATATAATATTATTATTGTATTTTCGGAGGGTTCGAAAACCGCGTGTACTCAGCAGCTGCTCACTATGTACCTACCTACTTCGACCTTTATACGATCAAACATGCGTACATATATACGGCTATACTACCACGAAATTGTTGTCGTCCAAATACATAATATTTGATATGATTATTATATGGAAATTCGACATATAACATTATATACTATGTGTATAAGTACTTATTTATATAATTCGAAATTTTCGTATCATCGTTATAATATTATAAAATATTATACCACTTGTCGAAATCGGTTATAGTTCTGTGTAGGTAAGTATTACAATAATATGTAAATATATATATATATATGTTTACGACTTATGTCAAGAATAGGCGTAATCGAAGGTTATTATAATTTATATATTTTATATACGTACTTGGCACGTTGGGCCCATGACGCGAAATGGCCTCCTGAGCCGTACTTGAACACTGCCTCCACTGTGTCCGGGTAGTCCATCGGCTTTAAAATTAGTTTATTGGAATTAAAGTCAATTTGCTCTACGACGTCATTCTTGCCTTCAATTCCACCATCATTTTTATTTTTTTCTGCCAAAATTGCGGCAGCGTATTTACCGGATCTCAATTTCTGGGAGATACGAACCTACACACACGTACAATTGAGTACTCATAGTTAAGTGACATAATTATTAAATATAACGAGAATAGCTTGGTTTCACAACGCTTGAATCCAATATTGGATAAGTTATGCATGGTCAATATTGTTAGCTCAATGAAGAAAAGTTTTACATTTTTAATTGAGTTTTTAAAAATAAATGTACTTAGTGCATCACACTATGAAAATATTTTACAGGTATAATGGCACTAACTTAATTTAAATATAGGTACTTAATTAATTTAACCACAGTTTATCAAGGATTTTAATATATTATGTAAAAATGATATATACCATGCACATATTATGTGTTTATTTTAAGGGAAAGTGTTTAACATACTGTTTAAATTAATATTAGATATTAAAAAATAAAGTATGTTTGGAATATTTTTGTAGATGTGGATTTATAAATTTTTAAACTCCTACTTGAAGTGTGACAATGTTTATACTGAAAAGTACAATTTTGTGGTACTTAGAGGTTGTGTTTTTGTTATTATTATTTTTCTTTCTAATTTCATGTGAATATGAAGACTGCAGTGTGAAAAGCGGCACCACGACGGCCGTAGACTGGTAGAAGGTAGACTACTACTTAATAATATAGATATTTTTATACATATAACCATGAATATTAATATGGTTTTGGAAACATTTTGCTTATAATACGGTAGGCAGAAAAGAACTCAAGAAGTGTAATAACATTAAGTTTGAGGATTGACCATTGGGATATAATTAAATCGCGTTAACGAAACAGTACTTATTCATATTCCTTACGTATTCTGATTATATAATCGTTAATTATTTTACATTTATACATGGGTTTTTTATGTAAATTATTGGTACGTTGGTGATAAGAATATTTAAGATAAAAGATATATTATATCATTAGTTATGAATGATATGTTATTGGAAAACAACAATGGTAAAATAACCGATGTTTACCTAGTTAAATAAAAAAAGAACCGTTATTACTTATTACTATACATCATATTGTAAACATATTATAAAAATATAAACAACAACAATAATAATAATATATACAACCATAAATATAGTTAGATATAACATTATAATGTGTTTACACAACCACATGTAAAATTCAGTAGCGATGTTGTATGATAATTCCGACTGGTTTTAACCGATCGGCGTGTCAACAGTAAAACTGGTGAGGTACGCAAGCTAACTGTACCTAACGCGTCAGTGGATCGGTAAGGGAAGGCGGAGGTAATAAAAATGATAATATTATATTATGTCACATTCAAATTTTAACAATTATGACTTCCCATGTGTAACTTACGGACAACTATACCGATTAACTTATTACGCAGTGAAACTTCTATAAAACAAACTTCCATTTAAGACAATTTTCTGTTTAAAGAAACAATTTTGAGAACCATAACTTTCATCTTTAACCATCATTTATCAATATATAAAAAATCTGATGTATAATATTTTGAACGTGGACACCGCAAATGTATGATTAAAAAAAAAGTCCGTAACATCATAATATTATTGTCAAAGCCAAACTGGTAGGTACTTTACTTATAATGTAACGTAATCCAACCTAATTACGGTGATCTGTCGTTAATCTAAAAATGCTCGAATTTTTTTTAATAAAAATGTCAATACTCACGATAAAGGACATCATATTTAAAACGGCCACTCCAAGGATCATCGTGCCCACTGTTCCCACCAACAGTCCGGCGTTATGAAACGCTTCTGGCATTGCTAGAAATCCACCACCAATGGTGGATTTAATCATGTGCATTAGCGCTGATGAATTTCTAGTTATGCAGCGGGTGAACGGGTCCAGTGTTGGATGCAGCGAGTGTCCAGAAACCGGAAAAAAAACATGAAAATATGAGGAGGTATTTGATTATTTTCTTTAAATTTATTATTAACCAAATACACGTATGTTGGTATATATTATACTATTATAGTTTCTTACGAAATTTTATCTTTGGCTCCGTCTTCCTTTTCCGCTACTGTGTTATCCATGGTTATCACTTCGGGTTTATTGTTGGTATTACACATGTTTGTATATAAGATACGCGATATGTTATATTCTGAAAAATATTTATTGATTGTAGTTCTCTGTATTATATAATATAATAATTAATAATATAGGTGTATAATATTATTAATTTTATCAGAAAAGAAATGTGCATTATGTAAATTTGTCTAAATATCTGAATTTCTATAATTGTTAAATAAGGAAATTACATTAAAATAGAATCAGTAAGAATAGTATTTTTATTTTAATATAGCCTAATGTGGATCCATCGCACATGACCAAAAGAAAACACATTACAACTAATATAAAAAACATATTAAGAACAATAGTTTCAATATATCATTCGTCTAAGCTAACAAATAGATAACCCAAAAAAATAAAGTAAGAAATAATAATATAATATAGTAAATACCTAGTATAATTACCTAGTATAGTTTTCAATGCAAAACAATGTAATTGGGCTCGTCCCGTATTTAATATAAATAAATAAACAATTAAAAACAATAAATACCTCACTTAAAATCTATCAATACCTAATAGAAATATTTGAATTCTTTTAATTATTAATAATTACAAAAAAAATATATTTAACGAAAATAATTTTGACAATGATAGATTACATATACCTTCAACAATTAAATCAAGAAAAAACTTATCTAGTAAGAATGCGCTTTGTTTATCCAATACCTGTATTGAAATACTATGCATATCATGAAAGTCATTTTATGGATTTATAAAATTGGATACAAACATTCCTATATACTCTCGTAGTTACAAAAAAAATTTACATTGTACACGTCATATGGAATTGGGTAATAATTATGAGTATCGATACTAAAAAAAATTGTCTTTAATTATATAATACGCACTGTACCTACACGTAATAATATTTGAACAGTGAACAGTTTTACTTTAACACCTATTAATAATCAATGAACATATATAAATTATACTATTTAATTATTATAATATGTATAAAAGCGTGCTTGAATATTGTAGACTGAACTCGAAATTTGGTACATTGAATCGTACCCAAAAGTCTTCCCAACGAAAACGAACCAATTCAATAAATTATTTTGTCTATAGTCGAGTAAAAGTCATATTACTATTAGGAAATAATAAAATCTACTGACACGTAATAGTGTGATGGACCAATGGACTTAAGACATATTATTATAAAGAAATGGACTGATAATAGAGAGTGTAAATATACCCGGGGCCATCATTGTTAGTAATATATAGCATACACTTTAGGTCCCATCGTGTATTATGCACAAATATTAGCCATCTCTTTCTAACAATGTTATTAGCATTAGCCAATCTTTTGCAGGATATGGGAGACGTACATTCCATAAATTACAGTATGTGTTATTAGGTATCTGTGATATTGATCACAATAATATGCTCAATTATCACACTCAATTATTGTAGGTAAAAATACGTTCAAATAATTATATGAGATAATGAAAGATCAAACAAATAGCGGAAATGTAAAAATCAATTACTACAACTTGTACCCACTATAACAGGTACAATTGTTTTATCATAAATATATTTGTTATACCTAATAATGATGTTTATTTTTTCAAACCTCCGATTTTTCTTTAATTTACCTACACTCTCACTAATCAAAGATATAGTATAATAATAAGTAGGTTTAAAATAGGAAATAAGATTCAAAATTCAAATATATTATAGGATAGCTGAAAAAAAAGCTAATAGGTTTACACAAATAAATACTGTAAAGTCCGGTAACGTACAAGAGTTATATTAAAATTAAGAACCTAATCAGTTTGTTAAAGTGGAAACCATAATAATAATAACTGTATATATTCATATAGACATAATGTGTAAGTAACTAAAATACCTATTATAGTGTAAACATACATTATATAAATAATAATAATAATAACAATAATAATAAAAATAACAATAATAATAAAAATAAATAAAAAATATGTAAATATATTACATTACGTAGGTATACTTAAAGCCTAAAGTATTAAAAAGTATATCAATTAAATATATAATAATATTATATAAATATTTCATTCACAACACATTTATCATAAAATCATGTGATTTGTTTTCTTTTTTTTGAAACATCCATTATATAGGACATAGGTAATAATGGAATACGACTGAATATCTAATAATAAGGGAATATCACGGTTAGATGTAGTATATATATACTATACAGGGCGATTCTTTTATCAAACAACACTTTCAATACTTTTCAAATGATGAGTGTTGTTTGATAAAAGAATTACCCTGTATAGTCATATAGGTAATATTAATATTAAACTAAATGCGATAAATAAAATAGATATGAAAAAAGTAGATTGAATAGTAAATACACAGAAACCAATATAATACACTTGTGAATAATATTGCATAGTCTAAATTCCAAATATTTCATACTTCATATAAAATATTAATTTATCATAATAATATTTAAGTTTTGTTTCAAATAAAAAATTAATTATTAGGTACATAATATTCTCCATATTATAACGAGTCATTTTTAACTTGGAGTAAAAAGTATGGATATTCTTTTTATAAGAAATTACCATGTAACATTTCATGCAAATTTTATGAAATCTAATTACGTCTTTAGTCTCTATTATACGCACAGTCACACAGAGACTTCATTCTGAACTAAATTATAAAAAAAAAACATTCAGTTAATAGGGACGACTAGAGAATCACTGAACTGTCTGAAGTGGTCAAAGAGAAATTATAAAATCATTATTGCCTATTGATATTCATAACTACATATTACACTCGTAATAAAAAAATTAATTAGGTACATATAATATTATGCACATAATTTTAGATTGAGAATAACGCCATATAATGATTGAACGAATGCCATGAAAACTCCAAAATGTCTTAGAATAAAACGTCGTCATATATTCATATAATACATCATACGTTCAGAATTGAGATTACTGGCAGATGAAAAAAATATCATGTAGGATAGGAACTCAATTTTTTATGAGCATCGATAGTTCAGCAAATAACGAAAAACCAACATTTTATCAGTTATTCTCTGCCAGTCCAGTCCACTACACTTTCTTAGACTCAGAATACTTTATAAGTTATAAGTTATTGGTTGGATATTCGATATAAACTCAACGAAATTTTCGGAGAAACAATGTGTTTTAGGATATTACACAAAACATACATGTTACAGTTAAAAAAATAGAAACAAGAAACAAACAAAAAATCATAAAATAATATGTAGTAATAATTGAAGAATTCGATAAAAATTATTTCGGACGCAGCGTTCGAAAACGATTGCAAAAGGCAGAAAATAGATAATAACGATTGAGTAGTTCCGATATACGCGGTTAGTACCTAATAATTTACGACAGGAAAAAACAAAACAAATGCCCCGTATGTACCTTCTTACTAAATTCAACGGCTCTAAACTAGTGATCGGTGAGTACGCGTATTATACAATAACAATAAATTAATAAGCGATTTAACAATAATAAAACGAGAATCTTAGAAATAATATACTCACAAAAATGCGTTGAGCAGGTACAATAATGTACTGGACGCGGAACAGGTTGTCGGCGGCGAGAAGAAGTCGTCGAGAACAAGTGGTAATGCAACTGGAAATCTGGGCTGACGGGTAGACGGCAACTGTTGCTGGCGATATGAATCGGCTCTGTCTGTTCGCTATGAACTGTGGACGCACAATGCAAGGGACGGGCCAGCGGACACGGTTATATAGGCGCCGATGAGCTGGCGTGGATCTCCGACGAGTTATTTGGTTAATCTCTGGAATGCGTAGTGTGCGTGCGCGAATGCGTGTGCGTGTGCGTTTCACCTCTGGGGTGCAGTGGTGCTGCGCATGTCCAATCGTGCGGGGCGAGGTGGAGCGGAGCAGTGTGGGGTAGTGGTCTGGTTGGTGTTACGGACCGGAGTGGGGGAGAAGGGGACATCCGAAACGTTTCGAACATCTAACGACATAATGTACGACACTATACCTTAATAATATATTATTATATGCCTCTACTCGCATTCACAATGTATGTGCATATAATAATATTAAAGTTTGATAAACTATAATATAAAACGCACTGCCAGGTGACGTACACGACTATTTTTCTACCGAACACCGATCGGCCTAACAACGTTGTACTTTTGTTAAGCTGTGGGAAAGGGCAAGGAAACGCAAAGGCGGCTTGTAACTTGTAAGTACCTTCTACTAGTAAAAAAATTTAGAATGGGTGGGTGGGTGGTCACTGGTCAGTGGGTCAGTTCTCAGTAGTTTGGTTAAATGAAACTTAAAAAAATGTAATAGTAATAGCGAAGTGAGAAAAATTGTTTTAGGGTAGGTGGGTGGTTTAAATTTATCCGCCCCGGTAAGATGTAATCGTTCAAACTGCCTCTGAGGGGCGGGGGAATGCGATCACCATTGTAATCGCAGCCGAGCAGGTGATGCTATAGAAGTCGCCGCCGTCGCGTATTATACGAAATGCATTATTATATTATATTATAGTAGCTGTGATATTTTATAACAGATTTACGTGTGGCAGACACGTATAATATTATTATTAAGACTGCAGTACGAAAGACGTATCGATACATTATTACTATTATTATTTTTTCAACCGACAAAAATAATAATAGTAATAATGTATTGTAATGTACGTATTATAACGATAAACCTATTTCAATATTGGAATAGGATCGTTGTCGTTGTAGAAGGAAAATATTGTTTCAAAAATGATTTAACATTTGCATTTAATATTTCCAATAAACAAGCATATTATTTATGTACAATGTACGCATATTATAACAAGATTGCTGCTGCATCATAATCTATCATATTATCATATTATATGTACCTAATAATATGTCAATCGATTGTACGTACGCGAAAAAATTACATTTTTGGTCACCATGTGTAGCGTTTATCCATATAGACGATAATATTACAATGTCTTTAAGACACGTTCTTGATTATAACGTCGATTTTTGGCTGTTTTTATTTTCTCCGTCAGACTTGTCTATTCAGCATTGTCATTAGTATTAATTTTAGTAATGACTAACGAGTCGGATTAGTTTTTCTTGGAGACAGTCAAATGCCTTAACAGGGCGTATGCGTTTTTTTTTCGATACTATTATGTTCAATTTTATTGTTTTATAATGGGCTATACCGCGTAGTGATAAAAAAATTCCTAAAACCTGCCGGTTTCATCAAATAATATTATTTTGTTTATCTTTATATTTTATATAAAATTAGGTATCTAAAAATCAAGTGATGACATGAAATAATCGAAACACAAAAACCTGATTTTAGAAGACGAGGCACGTGTGTTTCCAGATAAAAACAACTAATACTATTATAGTGCAACGCCCTCTCATTAAAAAAAAGAAAAAATAATAAATATTCATAGGCGTGACACGTGTATCAGAATATTAACATATTATTATTTTTTATTTTGTTTTTATAAATCTAACTAACAAGTTTATCATAAAGTATATGCATCAATCATTAGGTAGGTAATCTCTTTTTGTATAATCGAATCTAATAACTTATAAATTATAATTCAATATTAATTATTTTTTATGATTTTTCTATAATGATCTAACCTTTGTCGACTTTGCTTCTACATCCTGTAGTGATTAGACCAACTCTTTTTTTTAATGAACGGACAAACTACAATAACTATTTGCGGTATGATGTTGTGTGTTTCTATTATAGAAGACTTATTACAATATAACTCGTTAAAATGTTGATATGCAAACGAATTGTCCCAGAACCAATAAGCCAAGAAACATTATTATGATATTCCGTGAAGAAATAATATATTATATTCGTAAGCAGTTAATTAGCATTTTAAAATAACAGTCTTTAATTGAATTTATAATAAATATGCATTAAATAAAAAAAGTTCATCAACTTGTTGCATTAGATCATGAACAAATCATTAAGTAGAAATAATACTGTGGTGAAATCAACAATTCCAAGTATAATTATTTCATAATAACACTATACAAATTTCGGTATACTTTTGTCCTCTATAGTTTATACTTTACACATTTTATAAGAAAACATAGTTGACATTTGTGTTTGAGTCTGTATGAAAATGTTTAAACATTAAACAATAAAGCATGATGATATGTCGGTGGGTGTCGAATTAAGGGCATGTGAATGTATACAAGTTGTTTAATCTATGAATTTAAATATTTATTCATCACAAAGTTTTTCAATTGTCAGTGTTTATTTTAACACAGACAACAAAGAAAATAATTATGAATACTAAATAATCTAATATAAATAAATAATTTTATTTATTTCATTAATTCAATAATAACATTTTTACTGCGCAATAAATTATTTCAAACTCAATTTTTGAGCCCTCGTGTTTTTGTTTATAGATGGAAAAAAAATATTAATACGTTGTTGCCAACAGTATTAAATTGTTATATACATTTTAAAATAATAACATATTGAATGTCTGAAAAAGATTGATCATAACAATTATAAAATGTTAGAAGTTTCCCAAATGCCTCCAGTAGTTTTGACGTAGCCCGACTCAAGGAAAAAAGGACTTATTATTATGTTTGCTCAAGTGCATTACTGGATATACAAATCATGTAACCCGGGGCACAACATAATATTAGCACCCCTATGCTATATGCTTTATGAGTTTACAATTTGGAATTTTCGTCCCTCTATGATTAGCGCCCGGGCCATGGTGCCCCGGATCGCCCCCCTAGATCCGGTACTGCCCCAGTTCAATGAGAGTTACCCAGGGTGCTTCCAAAGATGGATAATATTGTTTATCGTCTACTGTACGTTAAAAGGCATTTTTGCAGTTATAATATACTGTTGTAGACGATGCTCAACCGATTCTATACATAGTTTTCATTTAGTAATATAATTATGTACATGATATCAATGATCAAACTTAAAAATGTAAATGACAACTTTGAAAAAACTTATGTTTTCATATTAATTGAGTGAGCAGTAAACGAATCATTAACTCTTGTGTTATTTTGAATATTGATATAAACTGTTCACCGGCACTTTTTGACTGTAAATAAGTAAGTTGTAGTCGTGCTAAGTTAGTATCGAAGTTAATATAAAATGTATTTGTTCTTAAATTCGGCGTGAGGAACAAACACTTTCAAAAGGTCTATTGTAAACTTAGCGTGTTATTTTTTCATATACTATTTATTGACGAGTAAGTTCGGCCCGGGTTTTTCGCGTAAATAATATTGACGTATAAACTTGGCCCGAATAAAAATATTACGCCCAAATATATATAAGTATTTAACAAATAATTATTTTCTAATAATATTTTTAAGAAGCAATTCGTATTACCTAGAGGACGCCACAATTAGGCGCATATTCTCAGTATACTCTGAAAATAATTTTGTTTTGACTTCATTTCATATTATTATTCATAGTTTGAAATTATTCGTCTCAATATTCACATGTATTTTACCATTAGTTAACAATGAATTGTTCACAATAAGATATAGGTGATAGGTACGTTATTTATTATTTTCTAATTATATTATGTGGTGTTTATTGTATTTTATTGGTTATAACTATCCGGCCGAGTCAGGTACGGTTCCAGGATGGGCCCCGGGGAACGTGGTCCCAACAAGCAGTATTTATTAATAATTTTATACAGTTAAAAACAAAATTAAAAAAAAAAATCATCGAAATTGTCTGATAATTATGACTTGCCCCCCCCCCAATATGTCTCTGGATCCGCCCCTGGGACGAGTTTTTTTACAACCGACCTTTTTTTATTACCTTACATTTCCCGTCTAATAAGATTACAAAAAAAAGGTAATTGTGGGCAGAGTTTACATCGGCGCATCCGATTTATGTTCAAGTACTTGGGGTTCATCACAGTAGACTAGGCGGGTCCGATATTATTATAGGTATTACACTGAGTCTCTAAAAAAACTAATGGTTTTTACTAAACATAGATATCTGATAAGTATAGGAACAATATATGCCTTAAAATCAATAAAAAATATAGAAACAACCAAAAATATATTTGACGGAGTTAATGCTGTTATACATGATATATTTCTTTTATATAATATACATGGTGTATCTGATGTGATATCTCATGTCATGGGGATTTTAATGATTATAGATCGATGACAAAGAATTTCGTTAAAACAAAAAGAGACTTTTTTTTTCTTTAACAGGCAATTTTTTTATAACAATTTCAAAATTTTTAAACACGCAGGTGTACCAATAGCAAAATCAACTTTATTTTTTCAAATGGTAACCATTATATATTTTAATTAATTCCGGTAAAGCTTTTTTTTTTGAAAATTTTTATAGTCAAATCATCAATTTTGGTTCTCTATAGTTTATTAACTATCGTCCTATAAAGTTAAGTAAAATATGCATTAATACTTTTAGTTGAGATAATTGGTATATATTGATATATAATTGGTATATTTCTCGTAGTGGGATAAACTTGAAATTTAAAACATATATATTCCCTATATCGGTAGGTATCACATGCAAAGTATGAATTTAGGTGTTGAAATTCATAACCCTTCTTATTTTTTAGTTTTAGAAATTTACATTTTATTTCGTACTTTTCCTATCATAAATTCCTATCATACTTTTCTTACAAGTGCATTAATTTAGATTCCTTATTAGGTGGCTAAGGACTAAATAGTATTTGATTCTTGTTATAATAATATTGGAAACTGTAATTAACTCAGATTAAAAGTATGCCTAAGTTAGGTACAAACCTATATTGAGATTGACTATTTATCTAAATATCTTGCAAATAGTTTATTCTAAATCACGATAATTAAATAATTCTCAAAGAATTTCAACTGCTAAATATTCATACTTTACCTATTTATACCTACCTTTATAGGGAACTTATGGTTCAAATTTCAAGTTATAAAAATAAGTTGTAAGAAAAAATTATGTAGCCATCGTAAATTAAACCTACACCAATAATTATTATCTTAAATAAAAGAATTAATGTATATTTTACTAAACTTTAGAGGACCATAGTTAATAAACTAGTTAACCAAAATTGATGATTTAACTATAAACATTTTCAGAAAAAAAGCTTTACCGGAATCCATTAAAAAATATACTAGTTACCATTTGAAAAATTAAAGTTGATTTTGCTATTGGTACACCTGCGTGTTTAAAAATTTTGAAATTGTTATAAAAGCCTGTTAAAAATAAAGAAACACGCCTTTTTTCGTTTTAACGAAATTCTACGTCATCGATCAATAATCGTTAAAAAATCCCGCGTACAATGACATAAGATACACCCTGTATATTATATATATATAAAATTAATTTAATATTTAAATTTAAAGAAAGATGATGCTTTCGAAAAAATGAAAATGTTTCATTGGTTATGGTTCTTATCGTCGAACAACATCTCCTTAGAGCTTATTTATATTCATTATATGCATACAAAAATATAATACTAATATTATGTTGAAATGCATTAATTAAACCTAACAGTTCTTGAGATAATATTTTTAATTACTTCATTTTAAATTTTAAACTACAAACTTGAAATATAGATCAAATTCCTCTAATATTATGCTGTTCACAAAAATTGATTCTGCAGAACATAAATATAATATGTTGTATAATTGTATAGGTACGTTTGTAACCAGTAGTGAACTAAGACTGAGGGATATAACTATATAAGTAATTCTCGATTCCCAACAACTTAAAATGTGGAATTTTTTTCTATAATTACCTTTTTTAGAGGGTGGCCCGTTAAAGGTCTCACAATTTTTAGATCAAGATATATAATAATAGTTACATCACCTTAGTAGTGGAAGTGGCCTAACATAGAAGTATAGAACATTCAAGTTTATACGTCTTGTATGTTCTTTAATTTTAATTGTATGAATCGGAATTCTTTAGATTAAGTAGATTTTATAATAAGCATTTAACACGTCATATAGCCGTATGTATTTTAAACCCCAACGAAACTTTAGTTTGAAAATAACTATAAATTCTGAGGAAAAAATTTAAAATATTGTTGTAAATTGAAATACATATTTCTATATGTTATTAAATCTTTCGCTAAATGTGCCTAATAAATTATAGAACAGTAGCCCTTTTTTTTTAGTTAAATAAAAACGTCCATATTATAAATATATTATTTTGTATGGTGTTAATATTAATTACAGTTAATGCACAAGTAAGGTGTATTTTATTATAACGTATATTTACTAACCTAATTAGTCTGATAAAATAAATTTAATATTTTGATATAGTTCACCATTGAACGTATGATTAGGTATTAATTAAATTAAAATAATATATGAATTAAATTAAAATAATTTATATTGGCGTTTAGGAATAGTGCGATAATTTAACCTGTGGTCTAACTTTTATTGTACGATAGTGACGCGTGTGTGTACGCGTGTGTAAACATGTTTTTTCTTCTAGTTTAGTTTTTTGATTAGGTACTAAAATAATCATATTAATATTATAATATTGTTTCGGGCGATCGGGCATTGACTTTTTTATCTGTTCTCATTTCCGGTTGAATATGTCTTAATAATCTGTTCAAACGAATTTTGTTTGTTTGTTGTTTTTTTTTTCAAGAGATAAACCCCTTCTTAAATAAAACCTTTCATCTTTACTTTGATTAATACAAAACGACTTACATACACAAGTGTCCGTGTGTAATATTCGTGTCCTTAAAATGTTAACGATAACCTTTATGCTGGATGTTTACTCGTTTGTTCTGATAAAAAAAAAACCGTTACAGTTCGACCTTTAACGTTCAACCTAGGTCCATATTTCTCAATGAATTATTTATTACGATATAATATTATATTAGCGAGTTCTGCGAAACTTTCATAACTTAGACCAATACAACGAAAAATATTATAATGGTTTTTATTACTTCCAGGCATCAACTACTAACTTGACGTAGAAACGACAATTATTTATAGTCAAATATGATGCAAATGTATTCTATGAAATAATTATTGGGAAACGTTTAGATATAAATCCAAATTACTTTATAATATGTTCAATATTGATAATTGATTTCAGAACTTTTGAATTATGATATCCACTTGTACTTCTCTCAAAAATAATTTAAATACAAATACGTCAGTCCAGAAATCTCTTACCAGACTCAATGACATTTTCAATTATTACCTTATAAAAAGAATAAAAAATTGATTTGGCTATTTACTTTCTAGCTACTATAGTATTATATTTTAAAACTATTTTCTTATACCATAATGGTATATTACCCATATCAGAGATATGTGAAATAAACTAAACTATATTTAACCTTTTACTTAAAAAATCCAATTATTTGATCTTAATTTTTAAGATTCTTATAAATCTGTTAAACCTGTATCGACCGAACATAAAAATAAATTACTTGTACTGAGATTAACATTTATCAGTAAATTTGAGACTTAAAAATAACCATTTGTAGTTTATAGGACCCGTATCTAGGACCCGAATATTGCTTCGAAAATGTTCATAAAATCCAAATATCAAATAGGTATTATAGCAATCAAATCTCACTCAGGCTTAAGTAGTTAGTATTAAATACGTAGAGTACCTAATTAAAAAAGGATATATCCTGTTTAATCACAATGTACTTATAAATAATAAATTATAAGATTAGTATTAAAATATGTAGGTAGGTACTTATTTTATAAGCCAACGTTTCAGACAATTAATATTTTGATTAAAATATACATATTTTAATATAGTTAGGTTTTGTATTTTTATAAACAGCTAATTTCTGTTGTATAATAGGTTTGAGTATAGGTTGTTGAATGGCCCAATGTATTGGATGTGTTAAAATTAATTTGAATTGTACCAATTCGAAAAATGAAACCAAGCCACAAGAAACGACGTATCTATTTCAAAAGATATTTTATAATTTATTTATATTAATATTGGTAATTTATTTTTCTCTTAGTAATACGGTATGTCAAATTATTTTTTTTTTTTAAACATCACATGGTGCGTAATAACTATAATACCATATAGTTTTTTTTTTAAACTTATAAGTCAATGCCGGCTGTCCGTGGACAGATTTGTGATATGCGAAACTTAAAATTAATCTAAATATTTTGAAAATGATGTGTCTATGGTAAGTTCGACCTCAATGATAATAATCTCAAAATTACAACAAAATACCTAATACTGTTTGTGGTACCATTATTTTTCATTCAAGTATATATTTTAAAAATATGAGTCATAGTTAATTGTGATGCACTTTTAAATTTTTCGTTAATGTCTACACTAATAACAATTTAAATCGATTCAAAATATTTGCTTGTTAGCTCGGTATTTTAATTGATAAAAACCTATTATAATGTATAATAGCTAATGGAAACTAGTAAAAGCAAAAATAAAGGTAGGTGTATTCAAAATAAAACTTAAGAAAATAAATTTTGATGTAAAAACAGCTTCCAAAAAAAAAAAAATTATTGAAAGAATAAAAATCAAACCGACAAGTAAAAACAAAAACGGTAACTAGCCTTATATTGCACCTATATAAATCATTCAAATGGATGTGTTAAATTCGAATTCAATTATAAACTATTGTAAGTATATGGAAAATTATTAATAGTGAATATTGTATGCCTAATTGTTTTAAATATTATTATTTTTAATTTCTTTTTCTATTAGTATGTTAAGTAATAATAGGTAATTTGAACTTTGAACTCAGTTTCCTTAAAAATAATGTGTTCATGAGGATCTTTCCTAGAGGAGGTCGGAAATTGGGAATCATTTTATCTACCAGCTTCTTATTCAACTTACTTTTATATTCTATTACCCAAGTATTGAGCAAATAACAAAAATAATATATTTATAAATGATACCAGCGATATATTTTGTTCTATATTTATAACTAGGGCTCGAAACGCATTTTTAATACCGATCGTGTACCGATTAAAACCTCAAAACCCGAAATCGATATCCAAACTGACAACGAAATCGAAAAAGATCAATACCGGTAACCGAAATCAAAAACGAAATAGGAAAAAATATTTTCGGGTTCGTGCCCTGGTCATTATAATAATATAATAATAACTCACAACTTGAAACCGCTATTGTATACAGACTTTGAATACTGGTGAAAACCGTTAAAAAGTAAAAACCAAAATCGAAATCTGAAATTTTTTCAGTTTCAAGCTCTGTTTATAACTTAATTAAAATAACTTATTACATTATAAGTTAAAATTAAATTACATTAAATTTGATATAAGTCACATATTTACACACAACATATAAAAACCAAAAAAAATCGTACACTGTCAATTACCTATAAATGTTAAAAATTATTTTAATGATTATCCCAAACAACTATTTTTGAAAACAATGAAATACAGATTAAATTAAAACAATCAGTGTTTTTACACCTTACGTATAACTCCTTAGGTTAATATCAGATTAGGGGAAGTGCCTCAGCCACACAAAAAAAGGTTAATATCAGATGATTTATTATTCACTCATTAATAAAGCCTATACAAAGGATATTTTTAAATATATCACTATAGTAAGGTATAGTGACAATATCTCTCATAATACGCTTACATGTTCTGATGTTCCCCAACAAGTATAACGGAGTTCATAAAAAAATGGCCTAACCTAAACAGCAATAGGGTGCGTCTTTTAGAAATGTAAAATTTCAGTGGCCACGTTTGTGTGCTTATTATGGAAAAATTATTAATTGTGTCCCAATTTCTGAATACCCGTTACGAGGACCCACCAATCTGCAATTATAATAAAGGATGGCTGTATTTGGTTTAAAATATAAAAACTGGATAAAAATCATCCCCAAGTATCCACTAGCTACCACAGAATACATCAATACATCACTGAAATATTGAATCAAAGGATCATGTATATTTACAATTTTTTTTTGAGCGATGTCAAATTATAATTTGTCTAATAATAATTGAAAAAAAACATTTCTTCTTCTTCATTATACAATTCATTGTATTATAAAGTTGAAAAAATAAAAATTATCTTCTGTTTCGAGGGGAGTTACTTGTAGCCAATTTAATCAATAGTTGGTATTCTGGTAGTCGAAGTAAAAATTGGAAAAGTAAACACTAAACAACGAAACACTATAATGAAAACCAAACAGCCCCGGTATAATCGGGACGTATTGCCACTCAACAATTAAAAGTATAAATATTATATAAATTAAATTTTGTATAGATAATAATAATATACGTAATGATGAAAGTTGATGAAGGTTCAAGTCTCGACGGTTTATATTCTTTGAATTTTAATAAAATAATTAAAACGGTTTGCATTATTTACATGTATTTATTGTTAATATATCGCTAATAAAATAAAAATATAAATTTGATTTTTGTATACTGGATGAGTAATTATTCAGTACGAAACAACAGCAAACGATTTCATAAATTTATGAAATATAAATTTTTATTCTCACAATACTTAAAAAATATTTTATATTTTTATTAGTTTATATTTTTATTTAATCAGAATTTCTGATCGTGTACCTACTATTTACTCTGATCGTTCTTGGTCTATTTGAATAACGTTAACAGTAACATAATAATTTGATCAAATTGTTATTTGTACTACGTAGTTCTCGCATCGAGTTTACACAAATAATCCAATGATATTACTCTCCTCTCCTTATCTGTAATATATATTAATTTTTTATAGTTTTCAGAATCAGTGCTTGAAGCTTACATTAATAACAACGAGTTTTTGTAATAACATTTGAACCATGATAGATGACGTATTTCCGTTATATTTGCCAAAGGAAAATATTATTTTAATAAACCTATGAACGTTTTTGGTAGTTAATGTTTACCTTCACAAATAAAATTAATATATTGAAGTCGCATGTATTTAAGTTTAAAAACTGAAATGGTTAGAACATCAACAAAATTTAATATGATTATTCATGAAGAAAATCAGAAACTAGTGAGAATATTTTGCCTATACTCGAAAAGTCGGGAAATTCAAATTTGTTTATGATATGTATATAATACATTTATAGTTTTAAAATAATTTATTTATTCAAGGTTTTTTGGATTGAAATATTGAACTCCTATTTGTTATTTAATAATTTTATTTAATTTTTAGTCTATAATTTAGTTTTAAATTGGATCAGAAAGTTTTACAATTCGTCTACTTATGTTAAATTTGAGTAGGACCCTATCTTACATCTAAATAGGAAACGAAATATTCCATTAAATCTAACCTGGATCTAGTTTATCAATTATAATATTTTTAAATTTTCTTTGCAATTTTATTTATCAGAAATATATTTATAATTATTAATTATAATTCATAATATTCCGCCGTATCAAACTTATTACTGTCAATAACTTTTACTATTAACTATTGGTTTTTTAAAATGCTAATTAATTGTTGGTTGGATAAATTAATTTGTAAATTTATATATTATGTAATATAGAGATTTTTTTTATTGATTTTTTGTGAAGAGAATTAATGACCTAACAATTCTAAATTTTACCACGAGTATAACATCGTGTTTATCATACGTTTTCAATTCGATGTAGAAGAATACAAATTATGTGACTGTTATAATATTATAGTATTATAAACATTAAAAATATAGACTAGATAAAAAAAAAAATTGCTGGATAATCTATCATAAAGAAAGATTCTATCTAAGTGTTTTGCTAATGATTAAACCTGTTCGATGAGAAAAAAAAATTTAGTTCTATTCAGGTTTTTTTTTAAATAGGTGCCTAGGTGTGAATTACCTATGAAATTTCTTCAGAAAGGTGTTTGGTAGGTACGCATCGTTTTTATTTCAGCTGTGGTTTTCATCGTTTCACACGAACCTTATCAAGAGTTCTTCTTAAAAAAAACATAATGAATTTTTACACTATCAATAAAATAATTAGCATAGCTATAAAGAATACTATTTTTTACAACACTGTTATTACGAAATCGTTAAATTAATCACTATTTTCAGATTATGTATTATTCAGTAATCATTAGCATACTAGGTCTAAGATGTTGAAATAAATTGAATACACAAAATATACAATTATATATGTAGTATAAATATATTGTAATATACAGCTATATTGTATATAATAAGTTAAATTCTAAAACAATAATAAAATATCATTATAGATATACAAAAAACAGCATTTTTACAAGTACACAATTTGCACATGTAAAAATATTTGTAACCCGAAGTGACAAGTTTGAGTGACACGTATATAGTAAAATGTTTAATCATATACACACATAATCATTATTGAATGTGATGATCAGTGGCCGTTTGGAGGCTGTGTGACATGGCAAAGTCGCTCCTTTAGGACCTAGGGGGAAATGTTGTCTTGAATTAAATCGCCATAGGCATTTTAATTACTTGACAGTTGATTTATTAAATGTTACTAAATCGTTTGATTATCATGTCAACACAAATTATCAAATTCAAATAATGTGTTGACGGCAAACTATAGTATAATGATGACGATATTGTGATTTTGAATTAAATACTGTTCAATATTATAATATAACAATATGGTTAATCTAATGTTTTTTGAAACACAATTGATCGTGTCGAATGAGTAGGGCTGTGAATATGTATAAAAATGCACGTTTTTAACTTAGGTATTGACGTATTGTATAGCATAGCTGACTTCACTCAATGTTCGAATTAGGTAAATAAGAATTTAATTTTTAAACTTTTATTTTGAATTTTTTCGGTATTCTGGAAACATTCCGTCAGTAAAATTGTTAAACACAGTTCATGAATTATATTTTAATTTTCGTCTCATAAATATTTTACACGATCTGTAAATAGGTACCTAGGTCGTATACACTTGTAATAATATATTTGGAACAATCTTTAAAACTATTTATAATGTTATGATGTTTATAGGTTTAAAATAATATCTGAAAAATTAAATTTATTTACATTTTTTCCAATGCTAATCATGGACCATTTAAAAATTTAAACTCAAGTTATTTGAAATGTTTTGAATTTAATTTTTATTAATTTAACTGAATTGATTTATATTTATATTAACAACTTAACGATTACCTACTATGTTATATTTCTTTGTAATTATTTATATAATAAAAATATAATAATAATTATTTATGATACATAATAATAAATTAAAAATGGAAATTGTTAAATTTACTGCTTGTTGACATTAGCCAGAATCATTTGATAAAATTAACTTAATTTTGATTCCATATGGGCGAATGCATATCAAATTATACATTATTGGCTATTTATATATGTATTAACAAATTAATTTACTAAATTCAGTAGGTACCTAAATTAATTGTTGGTTTGTATTTAGGTAACTCTTAACTTATCCGTGCTAAAAAAATATGGAAACATATCACCGTTTGAATAAATAGAACTTCAGTTTTTAACATCATAAAGCATTTATTTATTTATTAATTCACGGAATAAAAATTCCTTATTTAGTACAGTACACAACAATAATTCAGTAAAATAAGATAGCTAACATATACAAGGGCGATGGCCAAAAAATACACAAACCATAAACAATAAACTATAAACCATAGTTTAGAAATTACTATGTACCTAGTACCTACCTACCACCTTTGATCTCTAAGCTCCATACATTAAATTATAATAAGGCATTATCAAACACTATTTAATTAAAAGTATTATTTAATAGTACCCACACTATCTGTATGAATATATAGAATCGGTAATTATCAAGGTGTTTTTTTTTCGCTAGGCTACTCGTTTATAATTTTTGGTTACTACCTAATCATTAATATTTATTGCTCCTGGTAACAGCTACATATTATAATATCTATTGCTTATTGTATAAGACGAATTAAAAATAATGTATTACATCATTTAAAAAAGTTGGGGTATTAAATTATTAAAGGCACTCGTCTTATTCATTTACACAATTTACACTGCAGTATAAATACTGATTATATTTAAATATATATTGTATTAGTACCTAACTCTAAAGGGTGTTATTTAGACCATACCTACCGTTTAGTAATAATGATTACATAATCAAACTACGAATTTTCTTATCTACATTTATTTACATTAATAGTTAATATGGATAAAAAAAATAATAAACTTGAGTTGATTAAACGTATAGAACGTTGGGTATGTTTTAAGTTAATAGATAAATTTTGATATTTGAATCAAATATATTGCTTTAAGTTATTTGGCTGTAATTCCAAAAATACTAATTAAAACTTTTCACTACCTACGTACATTATTATTTACTTTGCAAAATTACATTTCAAATATTTAGACTTATTTTATGACATTTATACCATTAATTATACCAATGTTTCCCATTGAAATTTACTTAATATTGGATTGCAAAATAGTTTTGATGGTTCACCACAGTCGTAAACTCTTAAAAAGAAGAAAATAATTTGAATTTAAAAATAATACAGTTTTCATTATATTCAATATTGCATTATATTATTAAAATTAAATGATGAAATTGCTTGGATCAAAATGATTATTAATATCACTATAATATTACTGCATAATTTATTTGTTTTTATTTTTTTATTTTTTTTAGGAAGCCGCCTAACAAAAAAAAAACTTAATCTGTGGTTCGCCATAACGAGGCGGTTAGGAAACCTGGTCTACACAAGCCATTTACATCGTTCGGTGGTACCTATTTCTGTATTTTTTTTATAAGTTAATAACAGCTAGGTATATTATATTATATCGTATACTTGATTTAGGTAGATAATTGATTTTTTCAAATACTGATTTGTGGAATTTGTAAGCAGCTAGGTACTGGTACTCTTATATAGAAAGTATTTACGATAAATACAGGCACGGAATACGACACACAATTAGGTACGAGTGTACGACTACCTGCAAGGCTGCAAATGTATTTTGTCCGAAATCGTTTAAATCGTATCCAATATTGTAAAAAAAAACATATAGTCATAATATATATATATATTTATTATATTTAAAAAATAACATTATCATGTCCACAGATGCATGATATTGTAGGTACTATAATATGGCATTCTTCCTAAATTAAGAGAAACGTGCAAAGAGGAAAACTCGGTAAAACAAATATTTTATACTATTATCGAGTTGAAATACTCCATATCTATCGATAATTATTGTTAGCAATTATTTCGTGGATTATAGTCACAAATTGATAACTGAGAACGTTTGTGTTACCTATTGATGTTTCCTCTTTGCGTATAATAATATAATGTATTTCAACCATATTTTATCCACGCTACAATACCTGCATACCCGTGGTTATGTCAATAATACGTCTATAAAATGTAAACTCTATTATTATAATATAAAAAAACAACAACGAAAATAATTTTGCATTATAAATTGACACCGGAAACGACCGCGTCCGTCAGGTGGTAGTTGGTGGAGACAAGATGTCTCGGATGTTGTAGAATGCGCCGCCAACCAACGCTATCAATCCGAGCAGAAGGAGGACCAGGTTCTTCAAGTGCCGTATGACCCGGCGACATCGGCCGCCGCGACTAGACAGCCTACGTTCACCGTCACCCTCTGCAGCAGACACCGTTGTGGCCGACCTGCCGTCCACTGCCACGGTCGACCCAGCGTCCGTCACCGAGGTTGTCACCGTCGCCGCTGAAGCCGTCACCGTCCCGTCCCAGAAGTCTTGACCGTCTTCGTCTTCTTCAGACCAGAACCACACCGTTTCCATGATAACCGGCACGACCAGGCCCAGCAGAGAGAACCCGACGGAGCCCACGAGCGATACGAGTGGCCCGATGTCTGGCACGGCAACGGCCACCATTACTGTAACATTTGGAGAGAAATGAGACGTGTAAATCGAAACGGCCTAGTTGACGCAAACCCGGCATGGCTGGATCAATAATTTTTTTTTTGTGTGGGGGGGGGTGATTGCTGTAGCCCTCATATTTCCTCCTTGATAATCTGTGTGGAAAAAAAAATTCCCCCAACACCCTTTTACAGTTCTACTAGGTTGCTAAGGGTATCTTTTTTTTCAAATGGCTTGTAATATAAATTATAATTGCAATGTAAATTTAAATCAATATTAATTATTATAACTTTCAATTACACTTAAAGACCATATTTATTATATAAGCTCAATAATTTACAGTAAAATAATTTGGTAAAAATACTAATTTGTAAAAATATTTAAGTTGGTATAGCCACAGGATCACACTTCTTAAATGATATAGGTACAACAAATCTAAGCATTTGTCTAATTCGAGAGACAGTCTAGCAGCATGCACTGTTTTTTAGCCAATCGTATGCATCATTAAAAAAATAAAAGAATTTCGTGACTTTCTATCCATTATATATTTGGCTCAGAACCCCCCCCCTCTCAGTCAGCACCTGGTTAAGCATATTATGGTGGCTAAAATACATATTTACACGGTTTGTACTGTTACCGGAAAACGAGATGCATTTCTTTCTAGCCAAGTGATTATCATAATATTATAGATGTGTACTGCGTAGTATACGGTATACTGTACTCACTGGTGCCGAATATCAGAATCAACCGCATGCCGTAGTAGCAGGCTATCATTTTTGGAGAAGAATCGTCGTCCTTCGCTGCATCATCACTATCAGATCCACCCGTGGACTTAACGAGTTTGCTACGCAGTCCCTGCCACGCCAGGTCCGTGGTCACCGTTAGCTGTAGTCCATACGTCAATAGGATGCCCAGGGCGATCATCACTTTGATGACTTCCGACAGACTGATATTGAAAACAAAATAATATTATAATATGATAAATCGTCATCATTATTTTAATTACCTATATCAACAATAATAACTTAAACTGAATTACATAAAATAAGTACTATCAGCGTTAACTATAGCGGATTTAAACGAGCCATAGGGGGGTGGGAGGAAGATCGTTATTGTGGTTTTTGGCCTAACCAAGTCATACACAATAATATGATAATATTATTATGTACTTATAAATAGTTCTACTTTATATGGTTTGGCTTTTGGTTGTTTTGCGTTTGTTCAAAATAATATTATTCTTCGCTTTGTCCAGCCTACACACCAATTATTATTTAGTATTTTTTTAATATCTAATTGTTGATTTTCTCAACGCTTTTACCCTGTTTTATACTGTACATAATATGCATCAATTTAATTTTTATTAGTACATTGTTTGATATACTACCACTGACTGGAACTATTTAATTAACCCATTGAAACAAATTAATCCTAATAATAATGAGGTTGTCAAAATCATAGTGGTCGATTGAAAAACGAAATCAATTTTTTTCATACACTTACTAACAACAGTTTATAATTATAAGCGTATAATGAGCTCGTTTGCGTGCAGTATTTAATGGAGCTATAACCGGAATTATATAACGATCTTAAATGGTAAAATTATGTATAAGTGATTATGTTGAATTATTTTTTTGAATCAGTCGTCGGAAAAGGTGCATAGTTCAATTGTTGATAGGGGGACGTGAGTGCATGGTGGTTCCGACGAAGGATCTAATGTTTAATGGAAATATTAAAAACCAAAATCGAAATTATGTAAATCGTATTCAACTACCAAGTTCAAGGACTACGGGTTTTAGTTTTTTTTTTACCTGCCTAAGTATTTTGTTCGGTCGCGGTGACAGTATTTTAGAGCGTTGTAGTTTTATCGTCGAAGATATAGTATAAACATAGACGTTTAATTACCAATAAATAATTCTATAGACATAACTATAAACTAGTCGCTTGACTGACTATATTAACTTCGACATTAGTATACACGGACAGCCTATATTATACCATTAAATTTATTATACCACTATAATATATGCAACGAATCCGAAAAACTATTTCTTCGCTGCGTAGTATAAAGTGGTTTCTACTAAACTGGCTACACTAATTTCTCTAGTCAATTTTTTGATTTGAAAAATAAAATGTTTATACATGTTTAAAGTATTTATAATAGTAAATATTTTCAAGTTTGGGTATAAATGGTTTAATAAGTTCAGAATTAAGTTAATTTTAAACTTATTAACTTAACTTACAAGTTTGATGTTTTAATAAACTGAGATTAAAAGTTCTTCTTTCATATCAAAAAATAACTATCGACATTTTCCTGTGAAGTAATTTTAGTTGATATAATAATATTTATATTCAATCCCCTTCTCCTTGAATAGGTATCGGGCTGTCGATTCGTGGAAAAGAATTATAATTAAAGGTTGCGCAACTAAAATATAAAATATCATTTTCGACTATACATTTTTACAGTTTTTTATTTTACACTCATTACACTGGTAAAGTGCTTCAGTATTATTATTATTTACTACTGTAATATTAGTACTTATTACGATTGGTTAGTCTAGGTACTTATCACTTAGGGCCCGTTATACAATCATAGTTTTAACCTCGGTTATGCTGATCCTACTGATTTTACAGGCCGAATTCCTCGGGTTAACCTAAGTTTAACTATTGTTCACTTAGTTATTTTGAGTATCGAACCTATAGTAGTGATTTTTTTACCAAGGATATTATATGAAAGTTAGTTTTAAATTATTTGACATTATAAATATCAGATATAGTGTCATATGGGGGATTTCTGCCCTCGATATACGCTTATTGTACAATTTAGATCAAAATAGATTGTGTATTATCTTGTTTAAAAATAAAAAAAATATCACATATCAAAATAAATGAGCATATTATTAACTAAAAAAAATATATTTAGTTCAACATGCAAAATATATACTCGCTTATAAGTTATAAGTAATAATAATATAATTTATTTTGTTTTATATAATTTTTATTGATATGTTTTGTTTATTTATTTTATAAAGTATAAATGTCAAATAATAGGTACAGTGAAACGTAAGTAGAGTTACACTCCAATATAAATCTAAATTATCCCCGATTCTGAAGTATGAATAATAGAGTTCTGTAGTATATGTTTTAAAATTCATACATAATATTTTATGCATCCACATTCATTAGACAGGTATGTATATTAAATACTGAACAATGAATATTAATAAATTAAATGCAACCACTATGGTTATGAGTAGTAAAAAATCGACTTTTTGGGTCGATTAACCTTTTTAATAAAAAAAATATATTCTTCAGAAATTGATTGAGAAATAACTAATAAGTGAAGCCAGATAAATAGATGACCCTGTATAACCTACCTAACCAGCTCTAACTGCGTAGATACCTAAGACCACGATTAGGTGCAGCTCACCGGGTAGCCGAAATGCAGGAAATATAATACGACTGCATGTCAACATTCTTCTATCACGTGGCATCCACATGGGGAACAATTTTGTATATAGTTTTGGAAAGTTATTTTTTAGAAATGACGTCGTAGAGAAACGAGTTTTTTATCGGACCATTATAATATATTTTATGTTTCAGATTAGTATTCGGTTTTTAATTTATTATTGTTATTATTATTATTTTTTTTTTTAATGCACCTTGTGTAAAAGTACACGAAGCATATATTTTATTATGCCTCCCAAAAAAAGTAAAAAAGTAAAACGCATAATATCATAGGTACTAACTAGCTGTTCTGTGGCAGGTTGAGCGATATGCTGCCCGCGCACCTGTCGCCGTATCTCAGGTATCCGAATAGGCCCAGTACGCTGTTCATTATGACGATGACTACCATGGACCGGTGCAGCGTGTAAGCAGGTGGTCCGGCGAGTTCCAGCGGCCTGCTCATAGCATTCTCTATATGCAATAGCTTTTTGTGTGTTGATCGGACGATGGCACGGGTACATGCAAAGAACACAAAACAGGTTACACCATATCACAAAATGTTTTAAGCTTACAAATTTAGTAAACGCATAATGCGCGTATAATATTAAACGTTTCAATATTATATTATTGTGTTCCATGTTAACTGCAGAGGTGGGCAAGCTATTGATTTTTTTTTAAATCTGTTAGGTGAAGGTTATATGCATTGATTAGAAATAATCAAAAGTAGAAAAAAATCTGTATTTACTTCCACCTTAACTAAGGACTAAAGATAAATTATTTTTTAAACTTTTTGTTAAGTTAAAAAATTATGTAGGTAATTAATTTTATTTATAACACTATCCTACATTATTGTTTACGTTTTAAACGGAAAAAGGTATTGTTACCTTATGGTATTACCTACTTTTGATTTTCGAAACCGTATAATGAAAACGTCTGGTTTCGAAATCGTTGTAGGTTATTGCCTATTGGATACTTCATATAACTTCAAGTACAATTTTAGGGAACTCTAATATTCTTTATTGCACTGAACATGGCCGTACAACTATATAGTAAATATATAATGCAAGGACTGAAACCAAACCTAAAAGAACCGGTGCAGAACCTAAACATTTGAAATATTAAGAACCAGAACCTGAACTGAAACCTTTGGTATAATAAATAAAGTGCCAAAACTGAACCGGAATTTATTAGTTAGATAAGATCTTTTAGGTTCAAAAAAAAAAAAAAATGTATTTATCATAATTTGATGTTAGGTATTATTGTTTTGTGTATAAACTGTGCGAACATAATATGAGCTATCTAATATTTCTTATACTATGAATTAAACCTATAGATATTTTGTATTTAAAATGATTATACTTTTCGGTACCGAAATTATTTGGAACTCCAAAATACCTATATTTTGTTTTATGCATTGTACTTAAGTATATTGCAAAAATTAACTAGTTCAAATAATTTTTTTTTTTTACCTACTTGTATCATTGTAATTAATTTTTAAGTGTTTAATTATATTTTAAATCCAAATAAAATGCGTCAAAAAATGTACAATGCATTAAAATATGATTGATTAAAAAATAAACTTGTGGATTATAAATTGTTTTTAAATTGGAATATATTACGATTACAAGAAGTGAACTTAGTCAAAGAAAAATGTAGGAAAAAAATGGAGGAGAAAAGTGCAAAGTATTATAATATAAACAGATGCATATATACATATGATGCACTAAAACTCAATAGGAAAGAATGATTCATTAAATCCATAAGCAACAATTTAGAAAGTGTACATTAGTACTATGTATTAAATGATTTGTATCAAACGAGGGCATGGTTTATGAATTAAAAACAAATTATTGTAATATTATTAATTAAACTATTATAATCTATTTAAGTATTTAATTCTCTATCGGCACTGTGAAAACGAATCATTGAATCTAAACTAATATCTCATATTGCATTCAACTCACGAGGAGAATTTGACCTTATTGATATGCAAAGTCGAAGTCTTAATGAATTTAAATTTATTATGAATTGTCAGTACCATCAAACAAAACTTGTACTACAGACCGTTAAAATAAATACTTGCTAATGAAATAGGATTTAATTTGTGTGCTTATTTTCATGTGGGGTACTCTTAAAATAGTTCATGGCAAACCAAGGCACAGCCATAGCCTAGGGTCGGTACAACAAGCAAATCACAATGTTGAAAATATTTTGGAAACATGAATGGCTGAAAAATATTCTAACGACAGAGCATCGGGAATAAAATGTGTTCAATTTAAAAAAAATAGGACTTTTTATTCTGATTTGGAACATATATTTTTGAAAAATGTAAGCTAAATGTTGCACGAAAATAATTGAGAATTACGAAAGTTATGGGTATAAGTTATTTTTTAAAAACTGATCTCTTTTTCATTCACTAAATTGTCATTGATTACGCATAGTCTTAATCAATAACGACAATCACTGACCAATCACAAAAATGATGTATTAATATTATATTGTTTCTACCATTATCTGTCTTAGTAAGGCACTATTTAAAATGACTACGTAGCCAATAATATCAATGTCTATGAAATGTCAGAGTCAACATAGACTAGCCATTTTTAAAAATGCCTAATCATCATCATATATATTATATATATATATGTATAAATGTATATATATATTATTATAGCCCCGATGTGTAGTATTCCATCATAGTCAAGGCTTTTAAGAACTACGAATCAATTACTGTAATAATATAGTAAAAATTATGTTAATATAATTGTATATCAATTATTATCGTACCATAAAATTTATATATATATATATATATATATATACACACACACATAAGTTATAAACCGCTATAAACCAATTGCAGTCCAGTATTGGAAAAATACTACCAACTACAGCTATAGAAATTAACTCATTCAATTTACAACTACTTATTAACTTTATAATGTGCAGGAAAATCGATACAGCTATAATAATATAAGTAGGTAGGTAATAAATATAATATTTTATGATTGTGTTTCATATTGATATAATGTTATTCAATCACGTTTATAGCTCAGTTGAAAAAGTATTTAATTAGAGATTAAACTAGTGTAGTATATTACTACTGTGTGTAAGATTTATCGTTAAGACTTTTATGGAGACAAAACGTAATTCTTTAATTTGTCTATTTAGCAAGGAAAAATATTATATAGGTATGCCTATATTATATTGAATATCAGATACCATCCAATATTTTAACGTGATATTTTATACTCTTTCATAATACTAATACGTGATAATTAATCCTCAACACATCGACTATAGGGTCGTAAAAAGTATATTTAAAATATTGGAGTCCGTTATTAAACAAATTAATCTGAATAACCAAAATAAATAAAATGACGATGACATCAATAGATTTAAAATAAATATTAATTATATGTGTTTAAGAAATAAATTTAGATATTATTAATACATGTCTTGTTGATTTCTATTAGATTTTTCAAAACATTTGTATATTATCACTAATACTGAATTTGTGGTCTATAATAAATAGAATAACTTGATCTATTTACTCTACACAGTTGCATTTTATTTCGTAGGTAAAGTGTAATATGATTAATTATTGATTATTAATTAATATGATAATAAATCTTGTAGGTAGTGACTTAATAAAATAATTATAATTATACTACATAGGTACAAACGTAGAAAACGATTATCCGTATTCCTTATATCTATGATCGGCGATCCCAATAATAATAGGGGTGCACCCGAATTGAGGACCAAAACAGGTAAACGAACCTTTTTGAACGAATTCCGACCAAGAGGCAAATTCGTGTTATTTTTTCACTTCCAAATTTTTTTTAAGTAGTTCCCAGTGGTTTCCCAATTTTTTTTTTTTTTAACAAAAATAATAACTATAAAACAAAAATGTTTCAATAACATAATATTATTAAAAACTTGTTTAAAGTGGTTTGTAGATATTTTCAATAAAAAAGACTATGGACTTCCCAATCGATAAGTAGCTATAGATTACAGGTGAAACAATGTACAGAGAATGCTGTAATCTTGTTAATACCGTAATGATTAGGTTAGTAGGTGATCGATTAATACAGATAATTAAATTTTTAGAGATAACGAATAAAATTAGTGAAAACTAGAATATTCTAACTTTCGGTACCTACATTATATAGGTATGATCTGGTCATTTTTACTATTTAATATTATACTATTAAAGTTATTTAGTTGTTACATACTATATAAATGAAAAATAAATATTTCCTCCACATTTATGGACAGCAAAAAGTTTAAGCTCACAAGGAATCACTAACGCTCGAGAATCTTGTCATTTGAAATTTTATAGTTTTTTTGATTCTTGAAAAGTATACAAATGTTTAGGAGCTAAAGATATGGAAATTTATAAATATGTGATTATGATTTATGATTTATACCTATAATGATATTATATTTTGCCTGCCCTACCTATATTATGGCAATATCACATTAGGAACTTAAAATAATTAACTGTTGGTGAAGAAGTACCATGAATGATTGCGTCCGGGACAAATTAATGTTAGTGTGCAAATCCCTCCGCCTATAGACAGTACCTACCTATGTATGTTTTTTATTGAATTTTTATTTTCCGTCCAGTGGGCGGTAAAGTGGGAATCCCTAAAAATGCCAGGTGGTAAAGTGGATTCCCAAGAAGTGCCGGGCGGTAAAGTGGAAAACCCCAAAAGTTATGGGCCCACATATCACGAGCGTATCCTCAGCACAACCAGTCACTGAAATCTATACCACGGTAATTACAAAACTTTTGGTTACATCTTATATTCATATTATAACCTCCATGCGTGAAGCTTAAAATAAATAAAACCATATCGTTTCTTTCATGAAATATTGTTGTCATAGAATTATGGTCTAGTTGTTGCATAGATCCCTGTATTACCTTTGCCGTGATCGATGAATGTAGAGGCATGACAAAAAATAGTATTAGTAAATAGAAGGCGATTTCCGCCCTTGCACACACAATATACTATTATCAATTATTTATAAAAACGGTGAAACTAAATTTGTGAAAATAATATTTAGCTTTTTAAATGTTTTAATCGTAATCGTATAGTATACATTCCGTTACAATTGAATCAAAATATGATATGTGTGATATAGCAATTACCATTCCAACTCCTTCTAAAGAGCACAATGAGCTGCCGGCGAACAACGTCCAGCGGGTGGCCGGCCATACAATCAGCTTGGCTTGTTCCTCGGGTGGGATTGGGTCCTGGCTGTCGTCGCCGATTAAAATGAAGTAAAACACGGCAGCGGTACCTGCAAGCATGCACGCGTTGGCGGCCACCGAGAACGGGACCAAGTACTTCATCAACTTGATCATACCCACACAGACAATTATCCATGAGATTATTATCGGGTACCAGCGGATGGACAGCCCGTGCATCGAATTGCCAAACGAGCCCTCAACCGACTCAGCGGTATGCTGATCGACGAGCTGAAACAGTGGGGGGATACCCATGGTGTAAATTTCGTTATAACAATACCATCATAGGTATTGGAGTACGTTATTATAAATGTACAGGTTCAAAGTATGTTGGTGAATTGATATTTAATAGTAACGAGTAACCTTGTAACAGTTGTAACACTTGTCCCCAATTCAATATTGAATAGTGTGAATATTAATTTAGTACAGTTTTTTTCAATGTTATCAATTTCATAGTATTTCGTATTTTCAATTATACAGGAAATTGTGTGCAATTCTTTATTAGAAAGGTAGATAGTGTACATCCAAAGATAAATACACTACTCGTTAATGTTTTATATTTGTTCCTATGATTTTTCTAAGAAGTCCGGTATGAACTTTGAACTTATTATCAAATCAATAACACCTGTTAATTTAAACTACATTTAAATTGAATTGCAGTCAAAATCAAACTAAGTCTTATCTGATAAAATGTTTAAATACATCATATTTAAATTATAATTAGCAATATATAAAGTACCTAAATAATAATACTAATAAAAATATTGATTATACTCTGTGAGCATCATCAATACCGGTTACGTATCATAGTTTTAAAATTCTAACGATGCATAATGTAGGAACCTAAATTTGTTTAAATATCAACTTCATTTGATATTATATTGAATTCTAATTTTTTTTTATTAAAATGAAATGTACTATTTCGGATCACGTATAAATTGCGCTTACTATGGAAATTTAAAATATTAAAAAAATAGTCAAATTTTAAAATTTAGTTGGGTTATTATAAATTATTTTCATTCATTCAAAACTCAATAAATTTCAAAATTGTTTTTTTTCTCAATATTATCAAGAGTTACTGTATTAAATAGCTTTGTTTCGAATGTTAATTAGTGACTATTGTGGATATACATAACATTAAAAAATAGCACTAAAATATTCACACTACATCTTGAATTAGGTATATTCTGACTTTCCAATTAACTAACATAATGTATAATATACCGGTAACCCGAATAAGGTCGTGAACCGTGGTGCCTACCTGTTTACACGTGCTGGCTATAATGCATACGTAAATTATGTTCACTCCATAATAGGTTGCCACCAGCGAGGCACTTGTAAAGTTTCTGTTTTCAATGGTAACACAGTTGTTGTTGAGACGTGGTTGGGATTGACGAAACATAAAAACAAATATTTTACCATTAATATATTGGTGTTACATATTTTAATTATTCTCAATTATATGATTGTTCTCATATAGTATATAATACTAAACTTAAATAATAATAATAATAATAATAACAACTATTTATTATTACCACTATTGCAGTATCATAAAGGCCCTATAATTACTTTCCTGCGTTTCCATAATGAATAAATACACGAAAGCAATATGAATTTCAATGAATTAAAGTAATAAACCTTACAGAATATCTTATCTAACTCACACACATAGGTACCAACTAAAAACAATTTATTATTTTCTTTTTTTTTATAGAGGGTGGGGTTTGATGATTTTTGAGGTTATTAGCCTGTGAAACTGTGGTTTTGTGTGAATACGTGTGTGTTTGGTCTGACAGACTTTTTGGTGGGCACCCGTAGGTATCTGCCATGCCCGGGTGGACACCGTGACTTATCCGAAGAAAGATGCCGCCCGCGGGTGGGTTCAATTCGTCGTCGGTTCGTAGCAACCGACGATTTAATCTTCTCGGCCAATCCTTCCCCAATTTTTTATTATTAAAGTCATTTTATACACATTTACGTCTTTTCAATATTTTAATTACTTTTTGTATTTATTTATAAGTTTTTTATGACGTTTCTAGTAATATATTAACCAATTTATTTATTACTGTGATATCGTATATTGTGTATTGTAATTGATTTATTATTGTTTATGTGTTTGTTCCTATCTAACAGCATTTTATATCTTAGGCGTCCACAAAAACTTTTCTCAGTGAAACACTTAGACCAAATAAAAATTATAAAGAAACCTTTAGGAAACCATTATCCGTAGCAGTAATAGAGAGGTAATGGTTATTGGTGATAGCGCTATACGTATTTTAGTGTTGTTTTTAGAAATATATCCAAGCCCCCACTGAGTGCTTTTCCAAATACGTAAGACAGCCAATTGATAAATAGGTAGTTTTGTATATAAAGGGAGGGCCACACCTATATGAGTTGACTCCGTCTTAAAAACGTACAACAACGTCTTACAACATAGCAAGTTATACGTTTACAATAATATAATTACTCTTTATTTTTTTTTTTATTGGTCTTAAATCCGGGGAACGGTTGGAGGAACACGTTTTTGACTTTTTGTGTTAGGCAAAATTTTCTAGTGAGCACCCGTAGGTATTTGCCATGCCCGGGTGGGGGATGGCGGCCTCTCTCTCCGGACACTGCCGAAAGAAAAATGCCACCCATAGCCACGATCGAGCCGGCGTCGGTGAGCGTCTCAAACTCATAACCGACGCCTTAGTCCACTCGGCCACCTCGTCTCAAAATTTACTCTTTTATTTTTAAAATTATAGTGAATTGATCTGAAAAGGTAACATTATAATGTAGTGTATTTTGGAGACTTTTATTGATATTTTAATTTTGAAGAAAAGTATGGACAATATTTACAAACATTTACAGTTTTAAGATACTCATAATTTGCATTTATAATTATTATATCAACAAAAGTCTCTGAGATACCTTAGAAAATAATTTTACTTTTAAATTTTCACTCTAATTTCAAAAATAACTGAGAAATTTGATTATTATGAACTTGGAATTTGTTATGTTGTACGTATGTAAGAATGTGAGAACACATGTGGGTATGCCATTCTAATTGTAAACATAATTTAGCAAGACGTTGAAATAAACAAATAATATGGTAAATTGGCAAAATTTTTAAAAGTGTACAAGGTTAATTGTATCAAATTCAAATGTTAATGAGCAAATTAAATTGTATTCATAGCGTGGGTCTTTTGTTTAAAATAGTGATAGAAATGTATCAAATACATTTGAAGGTGATCATACGTATCGCTCTATACAGTAGGTATACCTAGGTACACCTTACATCAATGTTGTGTATAGGGTTGGGGAAAATGGACAGTCGCGTATTTATGAAGAAGACATTATAGTTATGTATATAGAAGACACCAAACATTTTTATTTAAACTCTAAATTTGTTACTATATACATTTGTTCCTTTATTATACCCTATGGCAGCTATGGTGACGTAAGGTACTGGGATTTCATCTTAGATATGACCCCCATTACTGAACCCTTATCACGCCACGTGCACATTATGGTTAATTATTTATCGAACGATATATTTACCTGGCAAATGACTCGAACCTGGCGAATCGTCCATGGGCGCGATACTTGAATACAGCGGCTACGGTATCGGGGTAGTCCATTGGTGGCAGAACCAACTCATTGCTGTCCCGATGTCTCGGCGGCTGTTTATTGTCATCGTTACCATCATTTTCTCCATTGACCATGGTTTTTTTACCGTTTTGTTCGGCCAAGATGATGTCAACGTATTTGCCAGACCTCAGTGTCTGCGAGCACCGGACCTAAATCATAAAATCAATCGTCAAAGCAAATTATATTATAAAAATAATATAATGTATATAGTATAGGAGGTACAATCTTAGGCATATTTTAAAATGCATGTATCAGTGGTGTAATTTGAGTAAATGCATTAAAATTAAAAATACGCTTTTATTAGTACAGTAAAACCTCCTTATAACTGAATCACTCGGTACAAACCGATTTGTCCTTTATAGAGGAGATTCCATTTTTATTTACTATTTTAAAAATATTCCCGTATTATAATAAAGTGTCCGATGTATGGAGGTTTTACTGTACTTTTATAACTTAAAATTAAAATGGTGATCATAGTTTTTTCACAAAATACTATAGTATTTTTATAGTGTCGATAAAACAAAATATGATTTCATATAATTATTAGTTATACTGTAGGACCGGATGATCAAAGTGCAGTTTTGAACAAATAGTGCTATTAAATGTGACTGTTCCAATAACGTATTAAAAAAAAAAAAAAAAAAAAAACAGAGAACTTGCATTACTATGGATAATATATAGCAGGTATCTAAAATATTGACGAGTTTGATATTTAAATAAAAGATAATAATTTTAGTTATTTTGTTGTAATTCAAAAATTATATTTGTAGAGGGACTACTCAAATACTCTACTCTTTACATTGGCAAGGTCAATAACAATGGGTACTACAGCTAATATACAGCAGACAGTGTTTCCCGAATTCTTACATTTATTTGGGTGTGGCATTTTTGTCCAGGTACAAATTCTTGACTAAAGACATTAACTTACATTTAGTTTCCTAATGGTTTTTTAAGTTGGTTTATCTTTATTTTTCCGTCTACGATATTTTGGCCATTAGTAAAACAATAATAAATAATTATCAGTCAACATACCTATCCAATGAAGTAACCGATTTACATCAATTGAAAGTATGTTAAGTACTTATTAACAAAACACTGAAAACAGAATAAAAATTACTGACTCACATTTTAAAAATTGAATGCCCTTATTATGTAATAAGAACTATTTAAAAAAAATCTGGGATCACTTGGCTTCATAGTATAATAGACAATGCCTTAAAATTAGTCTAAATATTTTTAAAACGTAGTAGTAGAATAAATAATATAGCCATATTGGTACGTTTAGTAGTAAGGTAGTAAAGTTTCAAATAATATTTTTGAAAGATAAAAAAAATATCCAAAACTGTTATTCTTCGTTTAAATACAAAATCTCGTAAACGTTTAAACATAAATGTTTACTATAAAAAATGTGCTTTTATATTTTTTAGATTTTTGGGTTTAAGTGAGGTACATATGACAAATTTTGGAAGACATTTACAACCCTCAGATTTAAAAAAATTGATAATTTTTAATGAAAATCTGGCACAAAGTTCCTCATAAGTTATTATAAGTATATTGTAAAATATACTTAATAATTAGTATTACAAAGTTCACTCGGAATCATTATTTGTAATTAAATTAAATTCAACACATCCGCGGTGTTAGTGACCTACTCAATGACGAGGTACACTGAAAATGAAAGCAACGAGCAAGTTCTCTGGTGTTTTAATATGCGTTTCAAAAGTTAGGGGTGGACTTGTCCACATCTGCATTTCATTGCAGGTGCTTTTGACAAATATATTATATACTATTCATAACTTCCAAAATCTGGTCCACTCAAAAGGGCCGGAAGGTCGATTTTCTTGTTGGGGAGGCTGCAAACTTAAAACTTAAACTTCAAAAATGCCTGCTTTCTCTTCTCAACCATAGACACTACCACTCTGGCCCAAGAGGGAGAATATCGAGGTTAATATTATGATAAGATCGCGGTAACTCACAGATACGCGTCCGGCAATCCAGCGCTTGAATCGCGGGTTGAAATCCCGTACCGTTTGTATTTTTTTCATTTAAATCTCGATATATCTCCCAAGACCAGTCTCAGCAATTGTGGCCGCGTCAAAACCGACTTCTATACTTATTCTGGTTGGGTTTTATCAGCCCAAATACGTTCCCCGCGTATACTCACAATGCACGACATCATGTTCAACACGGAAAGGCCTAGAATTGAGGTGCCCACGACGCCCATTACTATACCGATGTTGTGAAAGGCCTCAGGCATGGCCAGAAAACCTCCGCCGATGGTGGCCTTTACCATGTGCATAAGCGCTTCGTTGTTGCTGTGCAGAGATTCCAGTGCGTCCGTCGAATACCGAGAAAAAAAAGGCGATGAAATTAGATTAATTTACAGCAAATATTTTGTGTCACATTTTCATTTTCATTTCATTTTTCGGCGTAACAATTAAAAGCTACCGATACTGTAGTGCTTTGTGCCGTAAACCTTGGAGCGATAACTTTACTTGAAGCACCGTTTTCCATTCAGTTTGCATGGAGTGCTGCACCCGGCAGGGCCGTAAGCCCAAATTAGCTAAATGAGGGAAATTCCCCCTCCCTCCTGGTACCTAATGATACAGGTTTTCCTGGTTATGGCTACATTAAAATATAACCACCTTAAAATGGAAATTTCCAACCTTAGTAATGTGGTCTGGCTTAGAGATGTAAAATTGACTTAAATTTTTTTTTTGGTAGACCGTAAATTTGGTAAATTTTAATAATTTTGGTATGTTACTTTAGGAACACCCCCAGAAACTATTCTCTGCAGCATTTTTCGCATTTCCATGAACTTATAACTATGGCTACATTTATTTTTTTTATTTACTGGATTGTAGGATGTTCAATTGAACACTGTGGTCGTTATTTTTAAATTTTCTAATTTAGGGACCGAGGTCCTAGTTCTAATATGTGTTCAAAATAATAAAAATTGCGTATAAAACATTTAAAAATAATCAGAGACGTTTAACCGGTGCTCCAAAGCCTTCAAAAGTTTAACATTACTAATATTTTAAACGTGGTTTATTATCTATATCTGTGATAAAATCAAATTTATATTAATTGCGATAATAATTGATCGTATCAGATATTCTTATGGTGTATTCGTATGTTTAATGTTAAGTAGTATAGGTACTACACTATCAGTGGTTGTGGACGTTTTATATTTTATAATTTAAACTATTCCATTTTATTAATATATGTTATAACTGATGAATATTGGCCCCGTGAAGCCGTTTAATTTGAGGTGCCACATGATAATTTTTTTGGTAAAAAAATATTTACCTGTAAAAAATAATTGGTAAATTTACCCGTAATTTATCTTAAAGGTAAATTTTTGAGGTAAAAATTTACCGAGCTTACATCTCCAGTCTGGCTACAGCCCTTCAGGTGATACGCTGAAAAAGACTAAAAACTGCAGTTATAACCGCATGTATTGTCTCAGCCTTACCAACGCATAACACAATACATTTTACGCTCAGATTACCCCGTTTTCCTCTTTAATTTTTAATATTCATATAGAATTGACCTATTCTTGACTGAACTCTTCTCAAATTAAATTAATAATTATTAATAATCCTGCAGGGACCGTCAAGTCGCATTTTTTTAATATTTTAATTTTGTATCATGTTATAATCATTTTAAAATTGTAAATTACGTCTCCTCAACAAGCGCAATATTAAAACCCACAATTACGGCATAATTATGATATAGGTACTCACGATATCTTATGTTTTTCGGAGGCCGGGATGCCGGCGGCTGCGGCCGACACCACTGACGAGGCATTTGACATGAGACGAGAACGCCGGCGCCGGCGACGCGTCATCTCCGAAGCCGTTGGTGACCCCATGGCCATGGGCACTTCCGTGCATCTCCTAACGACTATTGGCTTGGGACTCCCGCTCTGCGACTGTACTTCCACCATGGCTCAGCGGTTTACCGTCGTCGCGGTTTACGGTATGAAGTATAATATCCACCAGTGGCCGTCACTAAGCCGACGAGACTCAGGTTACGAACCTTTGGGCGCGATGGCGAGAACGGGTGTCGTAAACACTATAATATGATGATTATAACAATAAAAAAATAAAAGTAATATCGCGGGCAGTGCAGACGATGATGCTGGTGAGACGAAACAGTCACCCGTCACGTAGACAGTGGTGTGAGCGAAACTCGCGATCGACAATGAAAATGACTTGGTTGGTACAACGGTTTACCGGCTAGTACTAACAATGTGTTCTATACATGCTTTTATATATACACACCGTATGGACGCCACGAGAAATCAACACTATCGATTATATTACTATTTCTATGAAAATAAAAAATGATAATTCAGTTGGTCCGGCAGTGAAAACCTAGGTGAACCATGCAGTGTTAAGTGCGTGGGGTCGAGTGCGATGTGAGAACACCAGTGGGACAATGCGATCGTATTATCGCCGATCCGAAAAGGTTATCGCCAAAAATCCCGGCCGACAGGTTTATTGCACCGCAGGTTTTATCAAATAGGTACGATGAACGTTGGTTTGTTTGTTTGTTTAATACAGCAATTGGATTTACGGCGGCGTCGTCGGTGGAAGTACGAGCGGGGAGATTAAATATTAAAAAAACAAAAACCGACGAATCGATCGTATCAAGGAGACTTACCGGTTAATCGTTTTATCTCGGAGATTAACAGTAACAATAATAAAATATCGAACGTCGCAACCGTCAACCACGAGTATGCGATAAATAATAATCCCGTGAAGGCAAATGTGATTTATTGCAATATGATGTTATGAAACACAGTTATACGCTATATTTTAATATCAGCAGTGGCCAAACTTTGTTTGATTAAGATCTACTGAGAATATATTAAATATTTTTCTTTTGAGTATCAACTCATGTAAAAAGTATTTTTTTTTTTTATTTAATAGTCTTTCTTTATAAACAATATTAATAATAAATATACTTATATATATATATATGAATATATATATTAAAACGTAAAATTAAATAAAAATGAACGTTTAACATTATATTGCAGTTGACGTAGAAAAGTGTCATCGTATATCCTTGGCCTACAGTTAATTGTAATCTGATGAATAGTAACTTGAGGCTAAACCAAGATGCTACTCTAAATTATCATCAAAATGTGTAGCTCCGTACTCAGATTTTATCATTTTCGTGTGAGAAAATTCCATTTCACAAGATTAATCCAAAATATTTATGTACCTAACTATTATCTACTATCCAAATATATAGTAATAAGTTCCAACAATACAGTACTTAGAGATTGTCCAAGATAAACTGTTTGGCCTGCACCCCTGCTATACCCATACCGTTGTATACGTCTTATTCGATGGTATCATATTATAATGTACGACGACGATCGACGGTAAGCCTACACTCGTGTCTGGCTGCGATGACAAATGCGTCTAACTTAATGTACCATTAGCTACAGACGTTACCAGCCGACATCGGATAATCAGTGACCACTAATCAGTCTCGTTTTTTATTTAAGCCCCGAATTTCTTGTCCGGAATGTCCTGCCACGTAGTCTGCAGATGGTCAGAATTACGTAATGGCTACAGAAATAATAATGATAGGTATATATTATATAGCTGGTAACTAACACGAGGACCAAAGTGTTTTTTTACGACGCTCGAGTACCTCTATCGACAGAGGCAACGGCGACATAGTGACCGTCAAGTGCGTGTTCCTACGATATACTTTTGAGCCGCATTCCTCCCAATAATAATAAATTATACATTTTTTATAACGTATTTTAAGTGCATACTTGTTGTTTTTTAGTGCATATGGGTGCATATAGATATTTTCGAGTTGATAAATACTAGAATTCCTAATAATAATGATATAAAAATCGAGTGTCCTCTTGCTTTACTCTTATGGAGTTATTTTACTCAATTTTATACAAAAACAAAAAATAAAATATTTTGCTTGAATGTGTTTCGTCCAGGGCTCAAATTTGAAATAATTGTTTATGTTATTTACAATTAAAACGTTACACACATTTTGCGTTAATCGTTATTTAGAAGTGAAACGATGTACAAGTTTTGCGTTTATCGTTGTTTAGAGTTGAAACGTTATTTTACCAACAATTAATAAATATTCAATTTTAAAATAATAACTAATGCTGGGAATAAAATATAATAAACCCTATGAAATAAATATTTCTAGGACACCAATATCATAACTTATAAATTATTTTGTTTTTCGATATTTTTCGTTTGATGATATTCTATAAATTAAGTTTTGCACTATGTTTTTTTTTAATGATATATTATTATATATTTTGTTATTTTTATTTATCGTATTTCGTTATAGTTACGTTTACAAATTTCTACCGTTTTTTTTGGTTTAATAAAACGTTATAGTCAGATAATGTTTTTGATTTTTAAGTTTGATAATTTCACTGGTAATGTTAAACTATGTAGTAATACAAAGTGAGTCCGGTGGAAAGCAAATTTTCCATTATTTTGTACTTTTGAAAGACAACCTATCACAATCGGTGCAGTGCCATAACACTTTTAAGTAATTATCTAAAGTTTTATAGAAAGAAAAGTACATCGATCGACCGGTCCCAAGGTTTTTTGTGTGTGTTATATATTTTATAATATATAACAGTATATTTTATACACTTATCTCAACATATTCGAATACCTACATAATAGAAGTACATATTCTTAGTAGGTACCTACTATTTTCATATATCGGCTCGGTTGGTACTTATCCATGTAGTTGGATTTATTCCTTTAACATTTTAATATATATATTATATAAAAAATAAATCTTGCAAAATACTACAATAGCTACATAAGTCTGACGAAATTAATAACCGTATTTCATTAGTTGTCAATCAAAGATTGTACGTAGGTCAATATACAATATTGTTTTTTTTCCATACGTCTGAAATAGGTAAATTTTATCTCTGTTCTGTTAAAGGATTAGGTACTTGTATGTACATTTGATTTTATTGGCAATCGAATAATGAATGGTTTTTATTTCCTAAAAACACAGATAAAGTTATTTTCTTTCTAAATCGAAAATATATAGGTATTGATCTTAATGTTTTGATGAAATACGAAAACATGTTTTTGAACACATTTCTTGATAATGCGACAGTCATAAGTAGTATAGTTCGTACAATATTATATTGTCAGTATAATACTGATATTACATAAAATTGAGCCACTTGTAAATTTGTATTCAAAAGTATTCACACATATTTTAATTTGACTTTTTTATTTATCTAAATATTTCGTTAACATTTTGCAAACATAACCTCAAACAGTACTTAAAAACAAAAAACCGTTCATAAAATATTACACTATCTTATATTAATCTTATTTTCGAACAATCGTATGGTAAACTAAGAACAAACGGCTGTACCTACATAATATTACTTTATATACATTTATAATAGATAAAGGTAAGCTACTAACACTTTAAAATTCTGGTGAAAAACACGAGACTTTTTTTCGCCACTGACCAGAGTAGGTAATAATATAATATTGTGAAAAAGCAGTCAGTTATAATGAACGGACACCAAATATAAGTAACCAAGCACAGAATTGCAAAGCTTCAAATCAAATCTTAAAATCTACAAAAGCGGTTGTGCTCACCTAGTGGGTAAGTTGGCAAATTGAAATTTGGGGCCCCCAAATATAGCAAGTGGCTGCTCGGTGAAGTGGACCAACAATAAAAATTGATTTTTAGTTTTTTTTCACATCTTATAATTATTTTTTAAATGTAACTATATTTTATTATAAGCATTTATACGTTTATTGTCAATATAAAGTACCTATATTACACTACTTTTTATTGATTTTAAGGCTATTGAAAGCAAACGATAAGAGGTCGGATTTACGCAATATTCTAGGTGTACCTAGTTAATTTACATCAAAATTGACCCTAAATATATACAACATAAATGGTTTTAAAACTGCGTTTGTAATTTTCACCAAAATTCTAAACGATTATTCTTTTGATAGTACCTATCTACCTACCTACAACAAGTGTTGATAGTATAGTATATTGAAATAAGAGAAGCTAAAGATAGAGTATTATTTTGTTTAGATATTCCAAGTGATTATTTCACTAAGGTAGCTAATTGAAGTATTATCGTTCTTCAAAAATTCAAATACCATTAAGACACTTAATCTTGTGACAACATAATATAGCATACGAAAAAAAAATTACAAAAATGTATCTGTCATTATTACATTGACGATAATATAATAAATATAATAACTAGGTATATAAATAAAAATATATATTTAAATAATATAAAAATATAGGAAAGTAATGAAGTAAATCATTCAAATAATGTAGACGTTTTATAAAAACAGCTCTATAAAACGAATGTTTAGTATTAATAAATTAATTTAGAACTAATTGATTCTTTAGAATTAGAATATTATAAAGGTAAATTATTGATTAAAAAAAATATATACATTTAAAATATAATAGCATTTGTCTTAAAATTGTCTTTTATCCTTGTGGGTCAACGATGATACCGACGAATAATCAATTAGTCACTTGACAAACGAATTCATCTCTACTAATTTTGGTGCAAATTACAAACACTATTTTCAACTACATACGGTAATGAAAATGACAGGCCCTTATTTTGGTTCAAGTTGCAAACACTGTTTTCGGCTACTTGTAGTGGTGCAAATTACAAACTAGCAATAGTCTACATCCATCGTGAGGGGCGTCATTCATTTGAGCGAATGACCCAGTTTTTACCTAAGTAGAACATATAATCTGGACGAGATATTAACATTGGGGTGAATTTGTTGTATCAAGCGGTACCTAAATTAGCATATCTTGAGCTTAGTAATTAAGTAGGTACTTAATGTATAGGTATACAATATACAGAGTAGTATATTGTAATTATAATATGTAAGACAGTATATTATACTAGTATTATACATATATAACAACTTTTATAATAATCACAAGGTACCTACATTATAGTTTCGGCCGATAATCATTAATTTAAAGTGCTCAAAACTGAGTCTCTAAAAACGGAAAGGAAAATGTATTGGACATATTATTAGGTGTCCATACAAGTTTTTCCTAAATTATGTACCGAGTGTAACAGAAATAACTGACTCATGCAATAACTTTTGTTATAATCTTTAGACATTATACTATTAGACAAGATCTTTATATATATATATATATATAACAACCGCATTAAGAGAGGCGTAACAACAACTGGCAGTGATTTTATCTTGACGACAAAATACAAAAAAGGTTGTCAAGTGGGTGTCGCTCTGCTGTACAGTAGGTTACAAGTGGGTCATTGTATAATGGATGGTATTAAATTTGAATTCAATGATATAATATCATTGTATAAGAAAAACGATTCTGAGCGGAGACGGTATGTCCTTCTAGGTATAAGACATATTATATACATATCTATGGTATTAAAAAAAATTGACCTATAATGAATTCCAAATTAATCATATCACAATATCCATTAGGTACTTATAACGTGTTATACACCAACAACAAACCCTGATACTATCATAGATATATATAGTAGATTACTTTAGAAATTTCAAGTACCCACGAATAATATTATACAATCACAACAAAATAACTAAAATCGTAATTCTTGGTTTAAATATGAAATTTTGTCTAAATTTGAAATTAAAATGTCTGTAAAAAATAAGTGTGTTTATATATTTTTTAGATTTTTTGGTTACAGTATGAATTATTTAAGAGAATCTTTGTTTTAAATTTTCAACTCTTAGTTATAAAAACTGAACATTTTATAATTTTTTAATTCCAACGATTGATAATTTTCGAGATTTTGATAAATTTTGTCAAAATTCCAACTTAAAATGCTTATAAAAAAAAATCGTGCCTATGTATTTTTAAAATTTTTCAACAGATATTGTAACAATATATAAGAAAGCTTGTATTCAATTTTCAGACTTTTTGGCCCACCAAATAAAATTTTATTGACAATTATAAAAAAAAAAACTAAAAAAATTGAAAACTGAAAATGTCCGTAAACAGCTCAAAAAGAGTCAAAATATTTTCAAAATTGTATGGTGTATAGGAAATGCTAATATAAACATTCAGTGAAATTTTCATGTATCTACAGTTATTCGTTTTTGAATTACAATAAAATAAGGAAATCGCTACATGAGAAATCGAGTGAAAATCCAATGTTGTAAAAATTTGAATTTCAAACGCTCATAAAAATTTAATTTGACTTTCCGGTAGAGATTTTTTTATTGATAAAGGTAGATAATCTTATAAGGAATCTTGTGTTTCATTTTCAAATCTTAGATTTAAAAAGAACAATTTTTACGAATTCTTAACTCAAAATAATTTGCTAATTTTCGTGATTTTTCCATATTTTGTCAATTTTTGAACTTTAAATGCTTATAAAAAAAAATTGTGACTAAGGATTTTTAATATTTTTCATCTGTCTTTGAAACAACATATTAGGAGCCTTCTATTAAATTTTCAAGCTTTCGCAACCAACAAATAAAATTTTATTGATATTTCTAGAAAAAAAACTAAAAAAAAATGGAAAATGAAAATGTCCCTAAACAGTTCAAAATAAATCAAAATATTTTGAAAATGTTATCGTGTATAGAAAATGCAAATATTAACAATCAGTGAAAATTTCATGTATATACGTTCATTTGTTTTAGAGTTACACCAATAAGCAAAATCGATTTTTTGGAAAACCAATTTTGCGTAAAAATTCCCGTTTTTCCTTAATTTTTATGTTGTTTTTCCCGGCGCTTGTGAAAACTACTGGGAAATGTTTACTTTTGACCCCCCAAAGTACCAACTAGATTCACTTTCCTATCAGAAAAGGTACTATTGAAGAAAATCGAAGCACTTTTACTGTCCTAAAACGTGATGACAGACACAAAAAAATAAAAATATAAATAAAAACATACATCATTGTAAAACCAATACATTCATCGCTCCGCTCAGAATCTAAAATCTATACTATATTACCCTATTATCCCACACTGGCCGCCCTACCATCATATTGAGTAACTAAGTAATCAAAAATCGCCCTCTATGTTGTTAAAATGTCCTTACACGCATTGCTTGTCTAGTAGTATATTAGGGTCGATGGTTATAATCAATATTTTAAAAGTGTTTTTATTTCTTGAAATTTATTTTTGGGAATTTCTGACATAAGTATATTTCTTAAATTATTTATTATCCACATAATTTTCACAATTATTGCTATATCTTTAACTATTTAGTCTATCTGTCTAGTAGTAATTTTTTTTTCGTTGGATCATTCTATTATACTCTGCGGTATATAAGATTGCCTAAACGATGTACCTATTATATATATTAGGGGCCCAAATAATATGTATCAATATTCGTCCAAACGATATAACATTTTGAGTTATTCTCCCTAATGAAAGCCACCCATCGTGAGTGATGTTTGACTGTGTGTGTTAGTGTGTAGTGGCTGACATAAGTGTGCGTGAGTTGCCCGAAAGTATTATGTTATTAAAGATTTTTGGAAATCTGTGATATATTTTTTGTAATGTTTAATTACCTATAATATAGTACCAAATCAATTTTCTTTGTTTTTTTTTTTTAAAATTCACCTTTAGTGTTACTACAGAAATAAAATAGAAACCCAATTTTCTAACCTAGAAAAACGAATAAGGAATTAGAATATTTTTTTAAAAATTAAAATCGGGTTTCCGGACGTTGGTATAATATTTTCTTCCACTTATTGGTCTAAATGCACGAAAAATACCACCTTTCAACTGCATGAAAACGGTTTTGATAACCCTATGGGAAGTGAGAAAGCGGTGTACAGAGTACCTTGGATTGTATAAGACCGTAAAATTATTTACATTTTTGGGTAGGGGTCTCATTTTATATTTGACTTTTGGACCTGTAAGTGTCTAGTGCACCACTGTTTTTTTCTGGTAGCTAGTTGTATAGGATAATTATTATAGAAGCTGATGTTATTTTAGTATCCCGGGTGAACGACCACACAACGAGTAAGTATGACTAAATATAAATGAATAAAAGTCCACGTGCCGACTACCAAAGTATAATAACACACGTGCAGGAGGTATACGTGCAGCAGAAGGCATCGTTGATGGATGCGGTTTCCACCGTCGACCTTTACATCAACCCGCGAGTCTATTTCGACCGTGACCCTAGGTCAGCTAGCTATTACAGTTATAGGTAGAGGAGTATACTCGTCCGAGTATACCATTTTATCATTATTATTTTTTCATGATCTATTGAAATATATTATAATGATTCAAAGTCACGGGGACTAAAATAATATGTTATATGGTTTTTTAACATGTATTGTTGCAGTGATGTGGGTATCATGGTCGTTGAAACTACCATTAACAGTGATTCACGACTCCGATGGACTAAAATCTTAGCGCACAGATGTGGTGACATTTTCGTAATTGTTCAGGAGAACGAAAATTTGTGATTTTATATCACGCAGATTACATACGCTACAACAAACGCGCTGACCTCTAGCAGACAAAATATGTACTATACACTTACAACATATTTTGTACACAATATGTAGAAAGTTGTCAACAAGACAACCATGCAAAAAACTCATTTTTCCGAATTTGGCCCAATTACAACATGTGTGCACTATGCAGTGGTTCATTGTTTGTCCATCTATGTAAACACAACTCTCCACCATTGTAAATTAATAAATACAAATTAATTGGCTGAACGTAGAGTATAGATCGTATTTTTCACATACATAATATCATAAATGATCTGTAAGCTTCAAAGTGTACTCGAACTTAACACTGTGTATTTTATGCAAGTTCATTTAACATAAGTAAAAAGTTAATAGTATTATTTCACACAAACATCTGAGTACCTATAAAATAAATAAAATAATAATGTATCCGTGTAATAATGATTCTGTTTTTGGAATTTTTAAGTATATTATGTACCATTTAATAATGACCATTTTTAAATACTTAGTTTTTTTATAACATTTTAGAAGTGACCTATGGTAGTACAATCGGCGATATACAGATTCTACATATTTCGATATCATTAACAAATATATTATGAGCAAACCAACAATAATTTTGATAAAATATTTTAAAACTGATATTACGTTAATAGTTTTTTAAATCTAAATATTCTGCCAGAGACTTTTTATACCAAATAGTAACTAAAGATTCATTAATTAATATCAAAAACCTAAAATGCACTCTCCGACCAGTTAACGGGCTACACCACTGATATCCCTATACAACCTATACCCTGCCAATTGTACCGATTTTAACAACTTTTTATTTTTAGATAAAAACCAACTTTATATAGGTACCGTAATTTGTCTATAAAAGCTAACTATCTTTAATTGATACAAGCAATTAAATATTTGAAAATATGGTCCTTAACCTTAAGTATAGTTAAAAATACCAAAAATCAGAATTTGGATAAATTCATTAGTACATTTAAGAATGGTGGCGAGCTTGCTAGTTTAATCACTCTGTATATTATTAGAAATTCATCTCCATCAGTTAATTTAATAATGTAATATTAAATAATATAGTTTAATCGGTTAATAACCTCGTATTTGAAGCCTTAAATATCAAAAA